>PVKB01004623.1:106142-132333 GCA_004027205.1 Ctenodactylus gundi
TACTGATATATTTGGATAGAGCAGGATACCTATGGGAGATGGGGCTGCCTGGAAAAGATGGATGCTTGGGGCTTGACCTGGAAAGACTGTGTCACCTGGGTGAGCCTCAGAGGCACCCACACCTCAGCTTTCAAGTGTGCGTGATTGGCCTGTGAGCCAGGAAGTGAGGCAGAAGCACCCAGCCTTGGTGTGGGGGCTCAACTGTCAGCTTGAACTAAGTAAACGAAGGAAGGAGAAGTACTGCTGTGGCCTCTTCCTGGGAAAGCTTTGGCCATCCCTCAGTCTCTGGACATCGACTTGTTCCTCAGTCACCTGGCTTCCTGCCCACCTTGCCGTGAGCAGCCGTTCTCTGCCAGAGTCTTTCTGACCTGTGCTTCCACCACTGCCTGCCACCCATGGATGCCCTGTAGCAGACCTTCTGAAACTGTGAGCTAGGTAAATCTTTCCTCCCTTAAATTATGGATGTCAGCTGTTCTGTGACAGCAAAGAATCCGTAACTGAGACAGGTGTCCACCATGTACCGGGTTGTACACGTCTGTCTTCTATGAAGTGAAGCCAACTCCTGGGGGAAGGGGGCATCTTGTGTAAGGATCCCGCAGCCTCGCTTGGGGTGAGGGGCTTGGATTACGTTCACCTCTGCCAGGCTCTGAAGCAGATGCTCTCGGCCATTGTTATGGTTTGGGTCTGCAATGTCACCATGAACCCTCAGAAGGTGACTCAATCACGTGGGGTAATCCACTGATTTCCTGTACTGCTAAGAGGTGGAACCTGATTGGAACGGGTGCACCAGCAGGACTTGACCCGGAAGGGGTAGATCCCCGGTGCATGACCTGGAAGGATATACCTCCCATACTGGTTTCACCATTCGTTCTCTCTCCGCTTCCTGTCCTGCCATCCCGTCCTCTGCCACGCCTCTCCATCTTTGTGGGTCACCCAGGAATGGACTGAGACCTTCGTAAACAGTGAGGTAGCATAAACCTTCCCTCGTTGCATTGTGGGTGCTTGGTGTTGTGTCCCAGCAGTGGAGAGTAACTAGGACTGCCAGAAATGGGACCTGCACCTTCCTCCTTCAGAGGCAGGGTGTGTATACTCAGAAGCGATCACCTGGGCATCCCTGGTGAGGCAGGCCGAAGGAGCCAAGGCCCTGGGCGAGTCCTGCTGTAGAAACACGGTATTTGACATCGATTCACTTTCACCCTGATGACAAATTCAGCTCTGATATTCTTGTCTCTGACCCTTCGGACCCCACTCTGGTAACTGGACATGGTATGGCGTCTGACCAACACCCACCGACGTTACGAATGAACAACGAAGCCCAACTCAGCCTTTCCGAGACACGTTAACGGGGGAGGCCAGGCACAGCTGTATGTGAACGATCTCTCCTTTACTGGGTGTGTTTCAGGGGCAAAAGGGATTTCATAATTGAATGAGAACTTTAAATCATGCACAACGCAAACATTTTTTCTTCACTTTCTACGGTCAAGCAGGACTTACCTCCTCTTTGGAAGAAGAGGTACTTTCTAGGAAGCTAGCTCGGATCACATTACTTTAGAATGGATTCTATTGTCTCATCACTTGTCACTGTCATATTTTTAAAATGAAGCTTTTTTTTTAATCATAGAGAGAAAAAGGTTCCCAACAAACTTGAATTAAAAATATGAGCTGGGCTTGTAATTTCAGCACTCTGGGAGGCTGAGGAAGGGGGATCACAGGGCGGAGCCCAGCTTGTGAAACTTGGGGAGTCGGAGAGACCCTGCCTCAAAATGAGAAATAAAATTGCCTGGAGGTGTAGCTCATTGGCAAGTGCAGCTCATGGGCAAGGTCCTTGGGCATATCCCTAGTGCCAACGTCAACAATAAAAACCCAAAACTAAACGGATGTAGCAGTCTGGGCTGTGGCTTGGTGTGAAGAGCCTGAGTACTCAAACCTCAGTAACATACACACATACACACACATACAATATATAGCTAGTTTTCTGAGAGTTGCCGGTTGGATGAGGACAGTACACTTTTTTTTTTTTTTTTCCTCCAGGGAAGGAAGGAAGTTGTCAGAGCGCCAATCCTATGAACTAGTTTCTGTAACTTCTTGGGCAGCCTGCTTCTTCAGAAATGTAAGGAATTTCAAATACATGGGTTTGTTTTTGTAGGCGAGGCCACCATTTCATTCATGCTTGCAGAAAATGCTTTAAACTGCAGTCATGCACTGAGGGATCAAGATGGCAGTGACACTGTTACCAGCACGGCTAAGAGTGGGCCACCGATCTGGACAGCTGGTGGAGCGACCTTGCGTACGCTTCTAGACGATTCTAGTTTCCTGAGGCGAGTGAACTCCTGGTCTCGGAGTTCTCTCTAGGAAAGGAATAAAGCTTGGTCGGGTATGACAATGGCTGTGATGTTTAACCTATGGGGAAACTGTCATACATGCATTCCATCGTTGGCCAAATATGGCTTCCGTGTTAATAATGTACCACGTTGTGTGTGCTATATTCCAGAACATGCCCATGGTCTATTGGGAGTTCTGACATTAACGCGAGTATTCTATCACTTAGGTAAAATTTACATATTTTATTTATTTATTCGAGGTACTGGGGTCTTTGCCGTACGCTATACCCCCAGCCCATATTTTTGTTTTTCATTTTCAGACAAAGCCAGAGTTCCAAGATGGCAGCCTGCCTTGCCACAACTGTCTGAGCAATTGTTTTTAGAGACGATATTCACCAATATGATATGCAGACAGGAAAAACGGAAGAAGGGGGGACGGTGGATCTGGTCAAAACACACGAGACACACGGAAATCCTCCCCCCAGGTATCAATGTAGAGGGGAGACTGGGACGAAGGAGCTGATGGGAAAAATGATTAAAGCAGCTTACGTATGTGTACAAATGTCCCTAACTGAAACCCATGAATCTGCATAACCAGCACACGCTGAAAAATAAACTAAGGAAATAAAACTAAGAAAACGTGTAGGGGACCCCGCATCCAGATACGTACCTACTTTCTAAGACACATTTCATCCTTACAATCCAGTTGGAGTTGTGTTGGATTTCTAACAATTTTGAGTGATGTGTGAAAATCTGTAGGGATGTCTTTAAATACATATCCAATGGTGAAAGTCAACAGTGATTCATACGGCAAAATTTAGAGCCACTGTTTTTCAATACTTATGGAAGGATAAATGTTTAATTCAGAATGGTCCTTTTAATGCACAGGAAGTTATCTATGTTCTTAAAATGGTTTCATGACATCTTTTAACGTCGTATAGTTGATGTTACATAGTAAATCCTTATATCAATTGTTTTTAATAAAGATAGAACAGTAAGGGTCTTAAACTCAAAATTCCCACTTTACCGCATCTGAGTTTTTCTGTGTTCTAATAATGCTCTCGTGTTTTTTTTTTTTTTTCAAACTCTAATGGAAATAAGGATATTGCACTGTAATTCTGTTATGTCACCCAACTGGCTGAGGCGTTTATAGCTCAGAGAAGACACTGCAGATTTTAAAAGGGCAGTGTTATGGTGCGGATCCCCAATGTCTCCTGCAACCTTCACTTGGGGCTCAAGATGGGAGTTAATCCATTGATTTCCTGTGAAGTCAAGAGGTGGGGCCTGGTTGGAAGGGGCGGATATCTGGGTCATGACTTGGAGGGGTACACACTAGCTCGCTCCCCCTGACCCCCTGTCTGGGTTTCCTGTCTTGTTGCACTACGAATAGCTTGTTTCTGGCTGGGTATCCACCAAGCCATTCCACCACTGCAGGCCATGCAGGTGGGATCTGAGAACTTTTGACATTGTGAGCCAAAAATAAACCTTTCCTCCCTTAACTCATGAGTGCTAGGTATTGTGCCTTACCAATAAAGAAGTAATCAAGGCAGGCAGCTCTAATTGCTTCAGATATTAATATTTAATGAGCCTGGAGTTGTCATATTTAGGCCTCCAAGTAATTAAGATACATGGTAACAGGATATGAAAAGAAAAAAAAAAACATTTTCAGACACTTCTAGTTTCCTGGTCTCAGTGAACATCTGGCAAGATCACTCTCTGAAGGAGGAATAAAGGCTGGGCTGGCTGGTCTGCCCGTGGCTGCGGTGTCAACCTTCCCAACACGGCCACAGGCAAATGGAAGATGGCTTAACTAGATGGCAAGAGTGCTTACCCGTCAGGAACCGGCTCTAGCCACCCGCTGTTCCATACTAAACTCGGACCCTACATTTCTCTTCTTCCCTGATGGCATATTTTGAGGTCAGGTGATTACCCTGTTAGGCTCACAACTTAAGGAAAGCATGTGATCTAACTCTAGGGAGTTTGCTGCCATCATAGATCTGAGGGGTTGGAAGCAGCGCCACCCAGCGGCAGTGCCTCTTGACAGGAAGGTCTGCACAGAATAGAATCACATTCTCCTGAAGTATCTTCTCGGCGCTTTGCGCACGCATCTCAGCACATCACAGTCTAAGACGTACGCATCTCATGGAAGGAGGGCAAAATTCTGTCTCTGTTGCTCACGGAGCAGACGCCCATGCTAAGAACACAGGACATCACACCTCACCGTGGCTTGATAAATATTTGCAGAGAAAGATGACCAGCTGGAATACTAGATCCCTAAACACCAAGCCAGGCAGACGAGGCAACAGAATGACGACCGAGTTTGGCACATGAAGTAACGAAAGTCCTAGTCACGCATGAAAGCCAAGACAGGGATGCTGAGCAGGAGCAATCCCCTGAAAAGCCCACCAGAGATTCAGCAAGCCCACAGGGTCCCGTGTCCCCCTTGCTTGACGGACAAATCTGGCCTGCACATCCGGTCATAGCTCCTTGCCTGCAGCTGGTTCGAGGCTGAGAGTTTTGAGGGAGTGTGTGACAAGGTCTGTCTCAAACAAGTTTTCATCCCAGGGCCAGTTGGCTACCCAGAAACTGGGTCTTGTTTTTCTCACTTATTCCTATTTTCTCTCTTCCTGTCTCTTCTCTTTACTCCTCCACAGAACGTGTCCCTCTAGTCCCTGATCCAATATGTTCCTTCCGGCTTTTCTGAGGGAGGTGGAAGGGGCGGGGGGTGCTGGCTGCACTCAAATGCAGCAATCTGGCCAAGCTCGGGACATGATCTCATACTTGAGTGAAGCACCCAAGAGTTACAGAAACTCTGTTCCTTCCGGTCCTCAAGGCTCCACAGACAAGAGATCTCCGCCAGTGATGGCAGTGCGGCCCTGCGGGTCATTTTCTGTGTGGCAGACCTTCCACGGGCACTGAGCTCTGGTTGTGTGATTAATGCAATGGCATCCATGTATTTTAAGTCTCCTTTAATGACCTAAATCTACTAAGTATGTGGGGTGGTGACACAATCTTGATTTCAAGCCATCATCTTGGAGGCTGAGTACACACATGCCCTTAGGTAATGGGCATTCCTGCGTTCCGTCACTCATGGTAGCATTTTATGTGGGACCTCGGGAGGAAAGGGAAGGCTCCTGGGGCAGGCAATAATGGTGGGCCTTCTGTAGGGCCGTGGGAGGAACAGGTGGGCCCCTTCAGAAAGAAAGGGAGGGAAGAACCAAAGCCCGCTCATGTTTTTTGGCATCTTCTGGCCTCCCTAGGACAAAGCCTTCTTCATTTCTGCACTGCCGGTGGGATTCTAAGCTGGTACAACCCTATGGAAATGAAACTACAGATTCCGCAGGAAAATGGAAACAGGTTTCCCATGTGACCCAGCGGCATCTCTTCTAGCATTTTTTTTTTTTTTCAGCGATCCACTCACAGCCATGTTTACAGTGGCACAAGTTGTATTAGATAAGTCTTGGAAACAGCTGACAGGCCCACAAAAATGTGGTATTTCTGTGCAACAGAATACTTCTCTGTGGTTAAAAAAAAATAAAGGGTAAACCTCAGACAGTGGTTAGAAAACGGATGTGCTCTGAAGCCAGCACGCTGAGTTTGTAAAGCTGGGAAGGGGTGTTGGGGGAGATGGGAGGAAGGGGAGGAGAAAGGGAAATAAAATTAATTAAGATGCGATACGGCCACGCATCAATTCCCCAAGACCAATGTCTTTATTATGTATCACAAATTTATGTTACTACAAAAATAGTTTTGGGAAAAAAAATAGAAATAAAAAGGAATGAGGGCATGATAGGTATCTGCACCAATTCTTTAAGTTGAATGCAACTAAATTATTATGGGTCACAAACACATACTAATAAATAGTTATGGGGAAAAAGTGAATCTCAGGTGTGCACAGAGCACAGTTAGAGCGACGTGTGCACACGGCCTGGGTACTCACTGTTTGGCGGGTGCCAGCGCACGGCGTTCAGGTAGGCATTGCAGTAATGGAAGAGAAACTCGTGTTCGGAGCGCTGGGTTTTCCCTTGCATCAGCGGCATCAGGTCCCGCCCGTCAATGATCCTGTGAGACAGACCAGCAGCAAGGCATCAGGAGGCGAGTCGGCCATACCGAACATCCCTCCCCTCGCCCGCTTTCCCAGCAACCTTCACAGACCTCCACGGCCGTCACCCAGCGTCCTGCACAGACAGGAGAGAGACCAACCCCGACAAGGGCGTGGCTGGGATTCACCTCATGAAATACCCCTGCGCCAGGGTACCCGGAGTTGGGCCTACCCCACCGTGGAGCTGAGGAGAGAGGCTGTGGTCCTGTGGGAAGGACGAGCCCCTGGGATTGAACCAGGCAATCTGGATTTCACATTTTCAATTACTGTCCTTCCTGAGCTTTCCAGATCAACTGTCCAAGCTGAGCTCAGGATGCCAAGCCTGTCATCTGGGAGGCTGAGACTGAAGGTTGCAAGTTCAAGCCCAGCCTGGGTAATCTAGCAACTTAGGGAGACTGTGTCTTAGTATCAAAAAGGGGGCTGTGTGTTTGTGTGTTTTGGGGATATAGATTATACAAAAGTCCTGGGCTTGGTCCCCAATACCCTCCAAAAAATACCCCCCCAAAAACCCCAAAAAACTCAAGTTCCAACAAAGAACAACAACAAAAAGATCTAATTTCCTGTCTGCTATTTTGCCAAAGTCAATATTTTACTCACAGACCACAGAGTCTGTGGAAAAATCAAAGCATCTGATATTTTGGGTAAAGAAAGAAAGCACATAACACAACCCAACAACTTGAAGCAGTCAGGGTTCGACAGACGTGAATATCTCAAGTATGGACAATTAACATGCTAAAAAAAAAAAAAAAACAAACTAGTGACGATACCAAATGAGCTGAAGATGTAGCTCAATGTGAAGGCTGAGGATTCGATCCCTGGTACTACAGGTAAATATATATACATTGCCTGCACTTTTGGGTATCCAATGAGACGACCATTTAGACTGCCAATAGACAGAGGCTAGGAGTTTGTTTTAAGTCAAAAATAAATGAGGAGGCACATGGGAACAGGCAGCCATTGGCCCTGGTCATGGAAGGGAGGGAGAGAGGCCAATTTTCAAGGAATTACAGCGCTGAGCATGACGATTTGGTGTCTCGGTAGAAGCACAACATCTGCCCGAGCCAGTGGTGCAGACCCTGTCAATCCACAGCTCTGGAAAGCTGACGCAGGAGGCCTACAAATTCAAGTCCTTCCTTCCTCTCTCCCCTGTTCTTTTCGTTACACTGGGAATGGATGGATCCCAAGGCCTTCACACCGAGCTACATACCCAGCCCACTTTTCTCTTTTATTTGCAGACACGAGTGTTGCTATGTTGCCCACGACTAGGAGTACTCAAGATTCTCCTGCCTCAGCCTCCTGCAGTTACGAGATAATGGCCCTGAGCCCCCAAAACTGGCTGGATGTCTTTGTTAGCACTTGTTAAATGAAAGTGCTCATTAAAGTAAGAAGAGGTTTCATTAAGAAAACACAAAGACGTAATATAGCTAGAACCGGAGGTTGAGAGAAATGACCCAGGCTCAGAAAATCAAGTACCACATGGTTTTCCTAAGAGGCAGAATCTGGAACAAACTAAAAGCTGATGAAAAAGAAGATGTGAAATTCTCCTTGGACCTGAGGGAGGGAAGATGGGTCAGAGAGGGAAGGCACCTATGTGAGCATGGATACGGCCAAAGCGCATTCCGCGCAGAGATGACACCCAACATCTCGTAGAACAGGTAGAACACAGGAAAACACCGCGGCACAAGACTCCCAGCCTTGCCCTTTTTTTCCCTTGTGTCAAAGCAAACCGTTTAAGTTTTATCGGAAGGGGAACAAAATCTATTCTGCGAACTGCTTGTCTTCAAATGTAGAGATACACTCCTTTTTTTGGGGGGGGGGTCGGGGAGTGTTATAAGAGAAAAATATTGTTCCATTTTTTTAGAAAATTTATTTTTAAATTTTTATTTTGTAGATACAGGAATTCCAAATTCTGGAACATATCAGAGACACGGGGCTTGGGGAAATCCCTTTTTCAGAGGTTCACTCCTCTCCTAGTTGACCACCTCTGTACCCCGTCATTCATTCTGGGGCTTTTTAATCTCATTGTGTTGAGTGTTTCATAAGAGGGCTGCCCATCTATACCGCGTCTTTTGTGCCTGGTCCCTTACACTGAGCATTATTGCCGCAAGGGGGCCGCATTTTCATTCTAAAGTTTCCTATCTGCCTTTCTTTCAGGCTGCATAACATTCCACTGTGTATAAATACCACGGCTTAGGCTTATAGAAGCAGAATTTATAATAGCCAAATCTACCTGCCCACCAGCAGAGGAACGGTTGAAGAACACGTGCTAGCTTTCTTTTTTAAAAATATTGTACAGCTAACATAGTTTTTCCTTAAAGCGAGTAACAAATCACATCATGATGGAAAAACCACTTGGGTAAAAGGGCTACAGATCTTATCCCGTCAAAGGGGAGCTCTGTCCTGCCTTGAAAAAGAAAAAGAATCACCCCAAAGGACCAATAGTTTTTTGAGACACGGTCTTGCTCTGTAGCTCAGGCTGGTCCTGAACTCACTATGTAGCCTAGTCTGGCCCGGGCCTCACAGCAATCCTCCTGCCTCAGCCTCCTGAGTGCTGGGATTACAGGTGTGGATCAGCAGCCGCAGCCTTAGGTGGTACTGCGGAATCGAACTCAGGGTACGGGGCTTGGTAAGCAGGAGCTTTAACCTGTGTGCCATTCCTCCAGCCCAGAACCAAACTTTGAAATGTCGCTGGACCTATCAGGGCAACTGGCATTAAGTCACGCGTTGGGACCCACGGTTAACTTCAGCCATTGTAGAGACGACTGTGAATTTCCACTGGCGTTACAGGGAGCAGAAATGTTTGTTCACTCATTTATTTACTGTACTGGGACTGGGTATTTTAGTATCTCGTTGTCTGCATGGTGTAACACGTGCATGCGCACACACATGCACACACACGTGTGCACACACAAGCTCCCTCCCACTGATTCCTAATACCGGCTTATTAACAAACACTAGAAGAGACAAGCATGATTTTTTTTGAACACGCCTGGCCACGATGGCTCCTAACGGTTTTAGGGAAGGCCTGCCCCTGACCGCATAGGGACCAGTGCGATGTGTGGGGGACTCAAACTCCGTGCAGGGCAGACATTGCACAGACCCGCCACGGGGTCCGGGAGAGAGCCATGTTCTCGCTGCAGCTTTAAGACTCTGCAAAGCCGAATTCTATGCTCACATCTCAGCGCCCCCACCCACCCCCCTGCCTTCCACTTGCGTGGAAACCCTGGCTGCCACCTCTATCTGTGTTAAAGGACAAAACTCTAGCTCTAACGGCTTTTCCTCTTCCACCAGTTTTTAACAGATGAGACCTTGGCAGCGTGAAACCCATCAGAGGCGCGGAGTCCAGCATCGCCCGGTTTCTCTCAGATGAGAAGCCCAAGGAATAAATAATTCAAAGAGGAAAACAGAAGAGGATGGAACAGGCAGGGAAGACTCTGCAGAGATGGCGAAGGGACACGCCTAAGGAGGGGACGGGGAAGGCCAGGGATGTCGATGTGAGACGTCCAGGCACCCATCGCCCAAGGGGAACTAAACGATAACACGGTCACACACAGATACCAACACAAACTAATAATGAAATGAGTTTTAGCTGGTCAGAAAAGGCTCTCAAGAGACCCAAAATACCTCGTGAGGACTACAAAGTTACGCTTATAGGACGGGCATCTGCTGACTTGAATTTCTACCCTTCAGACAAAAAAGACAGGAAGACGTGACACCCCCTTAAAAAAGGACCTTGCTTCCTCCCTCTGAGTGGACACTGCCTTCTCTACATCGTGTGAAAATCTCACGCTCTGGCAAGAAACTGACAACATGGATTTCCACCTAGGCCGGGATGAGTAGATGCAATGTTCCACACAGCAGGCACCTGACCACGACATTTACAGATGGATATAGGTAGGAACGTAGCACCTAGACATTTTTCATTGGAAAAGCTTTCACATTCTTTCTTTCTCTCTCTTTTAAAGACAGAGTCTCTTTGTAATTCTGGCTGCTCCTGAAGTCGCCACGGAGTCCAGGCCGGCCTTGAACTCAGAGCAATCCTCTTGCCTCAGCCTCCTGAGTGCTGGGATTACAGGCATGTGCCACCACTCCTGGCTTATGGGGTGGTGGGGAATCGAACTCAGCTCCTTAGCCACTGAGCTATTCCTCCAGCTCCTTATTGAAAACTTCGAATGGGATTTTCCTTATGACTCCATTTTCCATAGAAAGACCAAGAGCACGCATCAGAGCACAATGGATCAACCTGCCTGCTTCTGATGCACTCACGAAGATAAGCTGTTATGTCTGGGGCTGTCTGTGAGCTGGACGGTGCATATCAGCAACCCCGGCCTCTACCCACCGCGGTCCAGCGGTACCCTGTGACGGTAAGACCACAAAGCTCTGCAGGCACTGACCGGCATCCCACGGCCGGGATCCAGGATAGCCGTTTAGGCTAGGTCATAACCAGCGCTTGGGATGTCTGAAGCCCGCAGGCACGAGGACAGAGCGGTGCCACCCAATCTGGTCCCAGCGTGAGACACTGCAGATTTCCAGAGGCCAACGTGTGCTGCGTACGGGAGGAGATGGCCCTGGTATAGCTGGACCACTTTCTGGGCTTTGGGCCGCAGCGCAGGGGCAACGGCAGTGGGCTGATGGAAGGCACGGAAACCCGGGAAAGGAACCGGCCTCACAGGGTGGCGAACATGCTCGTGTGATGCTGTGCCACGCAGACACCGATACCACCGTGCCCCTGACAGCGGGGTGGCTTCTCCTTCACACAGCACAGACAAGAAACCCAGAGGGAGCCCCGTCAGCTGCAGAGTGGGGGGATGATGGCAGGCTGCAGCAGCTACGATTCCCCTGTATGGGTTTCTGCTCCCCCCGACTCTGCCTTTCCCCAACTGGTGGGAAAACCATTGTAAGATATTAAGCAAGCACAAGTGGGCAGTGCTCACCATTTTAATAGCGTGGGTCAGGAGAGCAAAAGGCAGTGAATGAAATCTCCCACCAGCCCTCTCTTTCAGCTACGGGATGGAAGAATGATGCTTTATCTCAAAGGTTAGAGCTGGGGCCAACGAGTAGATGAAACAGTGCGACTTTTGGCTTAGTGTAAGAAAAGGCGCCCAGTGAATTACCGGGGCTGGCTTTTCTATCACGGCAGTGGAAAAGGCAGAGTTGGGCCAGAGTAGATCTTAAGCCCCCTTTGGTCTTCAGATTTTATGCTTGTCTGATCTTGGATGGATATGAAATATGGAAACGCAGCGGAACTCACTCCTACTTTTCAATATGGCGAGCTAAGCAGAAATCACACATATTCTTGCTTTCTCTATCTTGCACTGTGTGTATTCTGATGTTTTTCTCTTTCTCTGTCTGTCTCCTTTTGACTTTCCTGGTACTAAGGGTTAAAACCAGTCTCTTTACATGAAGCTATACACCAAGCCCTTTAAATTTGTTTTTCCTTTTTTAAGACTTTAACTCCAGTTTTGCTAAGGCCTCAAACTTCGCAACCCCCTTGCTTCAGCCTCACCAGAAGATAAGATTGTAGGCACGTGCCATTGTGCTCAACAGACTGATTCTCTCTCTCTCTCTCTCTCTCTCTCTCTCTCTCTCTGTCTCTCTCTCTGTCTCTCTCTCTCGCTTTCTCTCTCTCTCTCTCTGTCTCTTTCTCTGTCTCCCTCTATTTCTCTAGAAAGAGAGGCTGTGGCTCTGTCTTCCAGGCTGGTCGTGAACTCACTATGTAGCCCAGGCTGGCCTTGGTCTCATACCAAATCTTTTGTGTCATCCTCTTCAGTGCTGGGATCACAGATGTGCACCACCGTGCTCAGGTTACATACTGATATTCCTAATTCTCTAACAATCATTTTCAATGCCAGTGCCACTACTGAATCCACGTCCCAGACAAGGTATCAAGGCTATGGAAGATTTGACACTCAGCTGATAGTGCAGAGTGAGATTTGAACCCAAGACACATACATTTAGGATGTCCACCCTTTGGGGCACCACCTACCGTCCAAGTGTTATCAGGAGCCCCTAGGGGGTCCCTAAGATCTTTCCAGGAGGTTTGGGTAGCCAACACTATTTTCAAACTACTAGCGAGACATTCCCAACTCCGGTTACGGCAGACTTGGCTGACAGCCAACTGGGAGACCCCAACATCATCACTGTATTGGCCCATGGAATGTGTGGCTGAACGTTTAGGGTTTTCCAAGCATTTTCAGTTTTAACTGCTAGTGGGGTAAATACCAATTCACACAACCTACACACACAAAAGAGCCTTGGGATCCTTGGGGGTTGGAGAATGTAGGCAGATCTTAATCACGATGTTGGACAATGGCTGAGCTGTCTGGGCTGCTCTTGAGGGCGTGCATGTGTGTGTGTGTATTGCAGAGGGCACCTACCACAGCTACAGCAGAACTTTAAGAACACTCAGGAAAAACAAGAACAACAGAAGAAGCCTGGAGTCACGCGGGTGGGGGGTGGGGGGGGGAGGGAGGAAACCCAAGCTGGGCCTCGCCATGGCTGAATTGCGCTTTTCTTCCTTATTTCTCTCTCCTCTTCTTCCTTTCCCTGGCAGCCGAATTTAAGCAAGATTTGTACCACCTACGTGACATTAGCCTGGCCTGCCACCGAACTAATGAAAACAATTAATCAGCGTGTGCTTCCCGGAAAACTCCTCGGATTGGTAATAGCACTTCCAAAGGAAGCCATCGGCGATGTCCTGTGAAGCTGTATTTAAGTGGGAGGGAAAGCCATTTCATTTGGAACTTGGCAAATGAGGACGTGCTGGGAAATGGAGCCCTGGGCGGGGGAGCCCGCTGTCTTTCTGGCTGTTGAAGCAAGTGAGTGCTGAAGGAGGCCTGAAGGAAGGGTGTGGGGCCCAAGCGTGGGAGCAGCTGTCCTCTTGCTCACCAGGAGATGGGGGAGACAGGATCAGGAGACTGGGGAGAGGAGAAAGCTTGGGTGTCACAGTCAAGTTCTCCCCACTGGGACACGGTACCCGATACCCACAACTTGAAAGAACAGAGGCTCATTTTAGCTTCAGAGGGTTGAGTCCATGGAGGTTGGACAGCAATGGCCGAGAGGCATGGGTAAAGGGAGGCTGCAGAACAGACAGAAGGCAGGAGGTCAGGACCAGAATATACCCTTCCTGGTCACACCCTCAGTGCTGCAGCAACTCTCTAGCCAGGATCCATCTCCTGACAGCACAGGAGATCACCAATGGACGCACTTGCTGCATGCAGCCACATTCCAGATACGTGAGGTTTTCAGGGGTTGGGCACTCCAGGTCCAAACCGTAACATGGATTTAAACCCCATCCATCCATTCCAATTCCAACTCATTCCAAGGCTACTGAACAGGTTCACGCAGCCAACAGGCACAACAGTGTGAAAGGGTCCTCAAAAAACCTTATCTGTGCACAAAATACTCAAGGTTACTTATCACGTTTAAATATATATTAAGGAAATGGGGAAAAATAAACTTTCCTTCAAAGAAAAGTCGTGAATGATCCTATGATACAGCTACCCCAACCATGGATATGTATGTATAACCCCCTCTCTGAATAAAATCAGTATGCGGAAGAGACATCTTTTTCTCCCACGTCCAAGGCAGTATAATCACAAAAGCCAAAGAATGGGGCCAATGTTTTTTTTGTTTTTCAGTAAAAATGAACTGCCTTAGATCAAATACAACATACACAAAATAGTGGATGTAAACACAGGAATATTAACAATCCTTTTCAAGATTTTTTTCAGTATAATCCTTTTTTTAAAAAAATCTAAGGTAAGAAAACAAATTGGCGGGCCGCAGGTTGAACATGGCTAAGTAAGACTCAGTGGAAGTCAGAACTGTCACGCTGGTAACCAGAGGCTACCCAAGAGAATTTCAAAGTGGGGGCTGGAAAATATAAATACTTATCTCCTAGAAGAAAACAATGGAGGAACCATCAGTAGAGACTGGAAAACGTAACAGAAAAGAAGAGGCTCAGTAATGGGAATGAAAACAGACTTAGAGCCAGGCCTGGTGGTGCAGGTTCGTCATCCCAGCACTCCGGGAGGCTGAGGCAGGAGGGTCGCAAGTCTGAGCCCAGCCTGGTCAACTCGGACAGTTAGTGAGATCCTGTCTCAAATAAATGATTAAAAATAGGCTGAGGATTGTAGCTCGGCATGAACGCTTAGTCTTGATCCTCACACACAGACACACACACAAATGGGATGATTTCATTCTGATTTTCTATGGCAAAATAAGGTATATGACTATTTAGGATGTACAGGGCACCCCAAATTTTTCTAATTATTTCCTATAAATGACAACTTTCAGGACCACTCTGTACACTGAATTTTTTGCTTGCACGCTTTTGGTCAGAATATTTGCTGTACTTCAATTATTACAACAAATATATTCTGAGCAAATGCATTTATAGTTTCTTTTCTACTTGTTGGCCCTTAAGGATACCCTGAAGTCCAAAATAACTAGGAAAAGGTCAGTACATACGGTCCCAGCACATAGACATTGTCGATAAATATTTGCAAAAATAGAAATTCTAATTATCTTTGGTCATTACATGGTATATACACATACACAGCTCTTGCATGACACTCCACAAATAGGTAGTAACATCAGCTGTCCATTACGTAACTTTTCCAAAATGCTCAGTGTCTCTGTGTTTATTTTCCGTCACATGGATAGATTTTGCTTTTTAATTGGCATTCTCCAGTATGTCCCATGAGTGGACACAACCCAGGCACAGCTACATCTTTCATCTGTCCCTGGATGACAGGTCCAGTCGGACACGGGACATCACCATCCAGGAAGATCAGATCACCCCGGCCCGTGACATCACAAGGAGAGCCACCCAACCACCCCTGGGCCGCATAATACCTGTCCTGGGGCAGTGGTGATCCGGCGATTTTGACTACCGTGGGAAATATATCCATGTTGCTGGTGGGCTCATCAATCTCCACGCCAGCCGGGATCACCCCCGGCCACTGAAGGATGCCTGGGACCCGGATCCCGCCTTCCCAGTTGTTTGCTTTGCCTCCTAAAATACCAAAAGAGAAGAAACAGGCCAGTTCAGTCTCTTGGTTGCTTACGTCAACTGCTCTTGAATTTTCCACATGAGGCAGTCAGTGTGGAGGAGCCACTTGGGTCTGAAGAGCTCTTCAAAAACAGTGCAGTTCATGCTGTAGTGAAAAAAAAAAAAAAAAACATATCACGGTCAATACTATTCCTGATGTGGTCAGAACTGTGTGGTGGTCATGAGCCCAGACTGTGCTGGGAATCATGGGACGTTCCAATCCAAAAGCAGGAAGGAGCCAAGTCGATGCCTTTGGAGTTAAGCGTTCCAATCTGACTTGCAACAACTTCCTCGTGTCACGGGTCAAGGAACGGCGGCCCTCAGGTGGTCCATATTCAAATCCCTAGGATCCTAACAGTGAAAAGGGGACTGGGAGGACGGGAATAAACGGGATGTTGGGTCACATGAGTAGATGCAGTGGAATCATAACGTCCTTCAAAAAGAAAGGAGGCAGCAACAGTTAGAGAAGTAAGGATTATGAACCAGAATGGAAGATGCTACCGTGATGGCCACACACGTTCACACGAGGACCTCAAGGGCATGAATGCAGCCTGTAGAAGCTGGAGAGAAAAAATGAGATAAAGAAAGAAAGAAGAAAGATTGGTTCTCCCCTAGGGCGTTAAGAAAGAAACACAGCTCTAGAACAGCCATGGCTACCTTAGCTCAGGAAGACTCATTTGGGAACTTAGGTCTCCCCAAGTCTCAGGCAACAAATTCACATTGTCTGAACCATCCAGTGTGTGGTCCACTGGCACAGCAGCCCAGAAACAGGCACACCCAGGCCTGCAACTTTGAAAAGAATTCTCCCAGTGTCCTGGGCAGTACTGCATGCAATGATCATCTCAAGTGCCTACCTACTGCCTGCAAGAGCGGGAAGGGCACAGAAGAAAATCACTGTCCTTGTGGTTACCATTGTGTCACCAGGCTACCTCAAGAAACAGGCTTTGTGTACAAGAAGCAACTGGAATACAATTTAACAGAGTATGAAGGGGGTACTAAGAGGGGCTGGAAGAGGAGGATTAGAGTGCAAGACAATGTCAGCAGATAACGTCACTGGATATTATCAATGCTTCCAATGGAGGAACAAAGATGGGGCATCCCTGTGTAGGGCTCTGAGATGTCAAGGCTGGGGTCCCTCAAATGACGCACCTGCCAGGAGTGGACACCAGTCAACAGATTTCCTCATCAATGAAGAAGGACTACTTTGAGCCATATGTAGCATATATCTTGGCACTGATTTGAAAATGAAAGTAATTTTTCTCCATCACAAATAGACAAATAGAAAAAGAAGGTGGCAGGGTAAAACCCAAAGCAATTGCTAGAGAGAAGGAAGGAGAGAGGCAAATTAAGATTGGAAAAGTAAAAACAAAACACAGAAACACCTAATTTGTGGTAGCAACACAATGCAGGAATCACTGAGGACACGAACACCCTTTACATCAGGAAGTTGAGTTTCTATCGCCGCTGCTGCAGACAGAAGCTTCACGGATCTCAGAGCCATCACTGCTTAACTGAGTGTATTACAGCTGAAGGCCACGGGCAGAATTTATCAACTGACCACCAGGCTCAGGGGCACAGGGAGGACGAGACGACGGGAGAATCACCAAGTCCCAGCCCCGAAGCCTGGACCACTTGGCGGCTTCACCAGAACTTACCTCAAAATGGCAACTAGAAAACTGGCTGAGGATGGAGCTCAGTGTGAAGGCTCTGGGCTCCATGCCCAGCACCCCCCCCCCCCCCCCCCCCCCCCCCCCCCCCCCCCCCCCCACACACACACTCACAGTTGAATTCTTTTCAATTTCTCTTTGGCAAAATTTTCACGATGATGGGCATTTGCATGCTTTTAGATGCCTGGGTATTTAGGGAATGTTCGTACACAAACTCACCCCAGTGTGTGTGGTGTCTTTGCCAGGCTACTAAGACAGTGAAAACCTGTTCTTTAACTCTTCTCCATCTCTCTGGGGCAGTGATGTGACAGCTCCTGTTGCTCCTGCCTCAGACACATCACATCCAGGAAGCAGGAGGTGGAACTAATTTGCCAAAGCCCTCTCGGGCTGTCCAGGAGGACTCTCAGGATCCTAGCTAAGTTACTGTCAGCTTGCCTCCTCCTTAATCACGGTGGTAGAATTCTTACTTGTTAATCCTTTTTTTTTTTCCTTTAAAACTTCAGTACTGTGGATTAAACCCATGGCTTCAGCACTGAGCAACCACCCTGATTTTTACATTTTATTTTAGGAGAAGGTCACCTGAACTGCTACCCTGCTGACGTTACAGTAAGCCTTACGATCCTCCTGCCTCAGCCTCCCAGGGTGTTGGAATTACCCACCACCACACTGAGTACCTCTTTATTTTCCTATATCACTAATCTTGCCTCATTCTTCTTTTACAAAATCACATTATGAAACAAGGGCTACTTTCATTAATACTTCTGGTATTTGTCTTTAAGGACTTCCTTATTGTGTAAAATAGATCAGCATCCTTAAGTAGGGAGGTTATTCCATTAGACTGAGGAAGAAAGAATCCTTGGAAAATTTACTCAATATGCAACATGGTGTTATGGACTGGGCTGGATCCTACAACACAAACAGGGTTTCTGGAAAAGCTGGTAAACTCTAAACATACTCAAGCCAGGTACTGGTGACGAACTATCTTACTTGTACCTCTCTGGAAAACAAGACCCGACACCCATAGTTTAAAGGAGGAAGGGGTCACTGGACCTCACACTTTCTTGCATTCCTGGGTGGCTGGTGATGGGTGCGGTAGGGATCGCATGAGGACAGAATCGTGGCTGGAGAGAAGCTCAGGTAAGGATCCATCCTGCCACGCAACAGGCCCAGGAATGCCCCACAGACCCAGCCACCCAGTACACGGTACCAAGTCCTGTCTCAGCAGCACTTGAAATCTGTAACATGCAAACGTGTGAGGCTTCTAAGGGACATTCCATATCCAAACCATCCTATGAACCAAGGATAATTTGAACACATTTGCAGTGACTGCACCGAATCTTAATACAGAGCAGAGCTGGGCACAGGGTGCACAGGACCTTTATGACATGACGAATTCTTCTCTAAATCTAAAAGGATTCCCATACATCCAGGGTGAGTTTCCCTTAGGCCAAGTACTTGGGACTAGATGGATTTGGTTTTCAATTTTTTTTTTTCCAGATTATGGAGTAGATGCCTATATATAATGAAAACTTTTTTGGGAAAGAAACACGAACATGAACTTCATTCATGTTTCATGTACACTTTATGCACACAGCCTGAAAGTGATCTCACACAGTCTGTCAGGCATACTGATGTGGATGTTTTAAGCTATGACCTGACACCCAATATCAGTGTGTTTTAAGAGAGGGGGGAGGATTTTGAGGGGAATTCGTGGCCACGTGTGTGTACTACATCCGCTGTATTTTATAATGCATGAGCTGTTATTGTGCCCTGAGGGAACACAAACTCGCAGAAGATGGCTTCCCCAACAAGCAGAAGAGAAATCTGTCTCTGGGAAATCCTGCATTGGCAGACTTCGAGCTGGATTGCAAAGAAGTAAGGTGTTAGAAAATCATGGAATGGGCTTATGGGGAAAAGAAAAATCAGCCGAGGAATTTCGGTGATTATTCCTGAAACCTTATGAGCTGAGAAAAAGGCACAGTCTCCATCAACAATGGGGCTGGGCCATCATCAGGTTTCCATGGGAGCATCGCAGGGGCACGCCGTTGTGACGCTCCTGCCACCAGAACACGGTGCCTGAGTTATCGCCTCTCTCCAGGCGATTGTGGAGAAGGTTCCTCCCTGATTTACGCCAACACTGTGATTAGGGACAGGTGTTTCTGGACACAGCTTCTATTTCTGGCCCTCCAAATGCTGCCGGGCAGCACGTCAAGCTACTGTTGATGGCAAGGGCATGTGCTCCTCCTTCTTACACTCAACCTGGGTACAGAGTTTGGGAAAATATTCCTACTTTTCCTTTTCCCCCTCCCCTTGGGTGTCTACCCAGTTAGGGTAGCATGGACTCCCTGAATGCAGGTGAGTCACACGAGAGAAATCACCTGGAGTGGTTCCCACAGAAGTATGCCATCTCCGATACTCTCCTTGACTTAATAGCTTCTGAGGGTGAGAACCCAGCAATTGCAGATGGCAGAATGTCTTAGCCACCTCCCTGTCACTGGGGTGCAATCCTGGACACCGATAATTTACCTCTGAGGACAGGTGTTTGGGGCTCCTGGTCGTGCTTAGTGGGTTCAGTCCCTGGTTGGCTGGAAGGTAGAATATCATGGCGGAAAGGCATGAGGGAGAGAAGCTGTCCACTCCACGGCAGACACGAAGCAGTGACAGCAGGGAAGACGTAGAGACAAGAATACATCCTTCCACATGAGGTCTACGGGGATGCGTCCCACCAGCCAAGCCCCGCCCCCAACACACAGGAAGGCACCAATGGGTCACTGCACTGACGTGTATAGCGCCCCATGATCCAGTCCTTTTCCAAACACAGGTCACTCTTGGGGGGGGGGCATTTTAGATCTAAACCGTCACAGAGACATTACGATATCCTGCACATCTGATGCAACTATGACCTGCCTATTAACAGTCAAATGTAAAAAGCAACGACCTGCTTTATGTGTCCACTCAAAAAAGGTGAAGACCATCTATAAAATCAATTATCGCAGTTTGAACAATTAAGCAGCACGCGACACTACCAAGTAAGCCAGAGACTGCAAACGCTTTGTCCACAGAGTCAGGCAGTAAATACTTTAAGCTTTCTGAGTCGCTTTCCCCACTCCCCAAGTCTGCTACTGCAGCCGTTACACACGTGGGGACAAGCCACCGATAGGTAAGCAAGACTGCGTTTTGATAAAACTTTACTGAACAGGAGTGGGGAGAGCACTTTGGGGGTATCCCTGTGCTAATTTATTAAAATTTCACTTAGGGGTTAGATGACTTTACTGCATAATCCTTCAATATTGGAACACAACTGTTAGCTACGTGAAGTACGCGTTCACTTAACTGACGATTTTCTAACCTTTCTCACTTAAGTTGTGAGTACTGGGTACTGTGTCCTGGCCGCAGAGACGTGAGTCAGACAACCATAATCCCTACTTCATACACCCAGTTCAGCATTGCACAGAGATCTTAAAACCTGAAGACGCTCACACTCCCAAAGTCCTAGAGTCCCATGAGAATTTTTATTTTCCTATTACAATAGCTTTGAGAGACTTTTTTTTTCCTTTTTCTTTTTCTGATTAGTAAGTACACAGAGGCACAAGGCCATGGTGACGTGAGCAGAATTTGACTGTTCATGAATCTGGCTTGCTGTTGGTGAACACGCTCACAGCTCAGCCTGGGAGTGTGCCTGAATTAACGAGGCACTCCACACCATACAGAGCGACCTTCATTCTGAAACATAAAGGTGACATACACCTTCAGAAAACTGTTCTTTTTTTTTTCTCTCTTAGGTTGACAAAACTATTCAAAACCATATGGGTAGGACAAGGAAATTCATTTTGTTTGCGGCAAACAGTTCAGGAAATACCACAGAAAAGCCTTACTGTCAAGATGTCTACAATTTGACCAGAATTACATCCACAAAACACATCCGATCTTAAGTTTAATCTCCCAGTTCTATGCTAGACTAGGGCCTTTATGATGAAAACGTTTACCCACATACAAACTTCCACAAGATAATCGCACTCTGACCTTATTTCCTGGCAAGCGTTTCACTCCATTCTTATCTCCAAAATATGAAATTAATTCATCTACTTATTGCTTGATTGAGGTCCTGGGGATCGAGCCCAGGGCTATCACGTGACCTACATCCCTATTGCATTTTTAATTTTGATTTTGAAGCCAGCTAGCGAGCGGCACGATGACCCTCCACAAACTATGCTCTCTTACTTTGATTTTGAAACCAGTTTGCTAAGTTACTAAGTCACCTGTGCTGAGCTTGAATGTGGAATTCTCCACCCTCAGCCTCAAAGAGCAGTAGAACAGGAGGCTTACGCCGCCAAGGCCTAGCTTACATTATTACTCTAAATTGCAGATTGTAACTGAGGTGTGGTATGTGTAGCCTTCGAAGAAAAAGCTCCTTGAATTTTTTTATTTTTTTGAGACAGGGTCTCGCTCAGTAAACCACGATGATCCTGAACTCACCGTGTAGCACAAGCTGGCCTCGAACACATGGCAAACCTCCTGCCTCAGCCTCGTAAGTGGGGGAATTACAGGCATTCACCACCACGCCCAGCTGTTATGAGGTGCTGGGGGATTGAACCCAGGGCCTCAACTTGATGCGCTAGCTACGCTCAGAGCCCTGAACTCCATGAATTCTGCAGAAGCTTGGCTTAATCCTGGCAACTCTGTTACATGAGCCCTCAGAGTGCATTAGCAGAATCTATTGCACTTGGGCTGTGGAACCATCACGAGTTCAAGTGGGACTGATCCTTCCTGAAGGGCTGAGTGAGAGAGGTCAGACCATTGCTGAGTAGACAAGCGTGCTGTTCCTGTCACATCAGTGAACAGCATGCCTGTTCCTTTGTGTGTACTCAAGCCACAAGCAAGGGCTGCCGTTTGCAGCTCTACGCAACGAGCCGTGTTCACGTTTCCGAGCCTGTGGTCCCGCCTCAGGGCTACACCAGGAGGACAGCCTGATTCTCTCTGTGCTGACACTATGCCCCACTGAGAACTTGATTTCGACTAAACTTACACACACACACACACACACACACACACACACACACACACAGTAATAATGCTTGGCCACAGAGCAGAGCTCAGATAAGAACTCCAGCCAGAGGTCAGTGGTATTTCTAGCACCTGCACAGAAACATTCCAAAATACTCATTTCTTTAGAAAAAAAATGTGACCGGGCCTGGTTGTGTGTGCCTGTCACCCCGAACTCTGGGAAGCTGAGGCAGGAGGGTCAGAATTTGAGCCCTGGCCAGGCAACAGAACCACTTGGGAGGGCTGTTTCAACATAAAAAATGAAAATGTGGTGTAGCCCTGCGTAAAGGTCCGGGGTCAACCTGCAATCCCCTGCTGCCCCCATGGAAATCTGAAATAGCAACTGGCATGATTTGAGGACTACAGGATAACACTAGCTCCCAAGCACCAGCCACGCAGGGGGATCCGGAGCCAACCGTCACGGCAACATGCCCAGCGGCCTCTCTTCCCCATTGCAGAAGCCTTTCTCAGACTCATCATCCAGGGGTCGTCCCCTCCCTGCCCGGCAGCTTCCCGGCAACGCAGAATCTTCCTCAGTTACACACGCTTTCCACCACTTCTGCTACTGTGATTTACGGACACGCCTCCCGGCAGGCACTAAGCTTTTCTTTCGGAATCTAACAGGTACCCGGGCGCGAGGACAGGTGAACCAGGGCATGAAATGCAGTCTGTAACTCCATCTTCAAGAGGCTGTAATCGGCAAAATCCAGTACAAAACAGCTCTACCCACAATGCCGGAGCCTCACGGGACTGAGACGGGAACCCCTCACCTCCTTACACAAATGTATGAGTTTTAATGCCTCCATAGTCTAAAACAAGACAATGAAGCCAGAGGGGCAGAGACAGAGTCAGCTAAGCAGGATGGCCCACCACTGGGTTTATCCTGCTCAGGGTAAATACACCAGCTCAGTCACTTAACCCCTATGGAATATGACCATGGGCCTTGCATGGCCCAGGTGATAAGGACGTGCAGAGAAAGGGCGTGGCTTTGTCTAAAGAGATGGTCCAGGCCAGCAAAGATCTAAGAAAGGAAGGTCCAGGTATCTAAAGGCGTATAGGACAGTCCAGGCAGCCAAAGATCAAACAGACAGTCCAAAAACCAAAGACCTAAGAGACAGTCTCGGCAGCCAGAAAGATGCTCCAGGTAGCTAAATGTCTAAGGAACGATGGTCCAGGCAGCCAAAGGGCTAAGAGAAGCTTCAAGCAACCCAAGGTCTGAGATACGGCCCATGGCCACAAGAAGAGGGTGCTTAGAATGTCCAGAATTCAATATGAGCCTAAGATCTCATGGGCCACCGGCAAAATATACCAGAGAAGATTCTAGCTGTTGGTCTCAGGCGTGGTCTGACACAGCCTTACCAATATGGTAGACTGTAGAACCAGGTAACTGCCGCTTTACTTCAAGACCTTATAGAGAGGGGATGGTGAAAGGCAGGAGGAAGCAGAAAGAGACAAAAGGTCATGCCCAGAGCGAGGGGCACCTTCTTTTCTATCTTCCTTTGGAAACGTTTGTTTGCATTCTGTTGGGCACATGAGGCTCTCCTTCCTCGTGAATCTCCAGTGTCTGGTGCAGACACAAGTTGACACCCTTAGTACATGGTGTTGGATCTGCCCACCCACCCGTTCAACCTGTCCAGTCCTACCCACCCACCAAATCTGTCCAATCCTACCCAACCAACTTGTCTGAACCCACCCACCCATCCATCCTGTCCAACGGCACCCACCCACTCAACCTGTTCAAACCCACCTACCAGCCCAACCATCCAATCATCCACCAGGAGGCCACGGGCGTTTTCTGGCAAGAAGCACATTTTATGTTTGCTTCTGTCCCTTGCCCCTGGCTAGACAGATACACTGTAGATGTTCATCCAATAGCTGCTCACGGATTGATGAGTGAAGACGTCCCCTATGGCAAGCCGGGCTGTGTCAACTTGATCGGTTTTGGGATCTACCCAATCGGGTTGGTGGGGCACGCTTCTGGGTGGGTCTGGGTGGATCATGCCCGTGTCCCTTTGGGGTCTACATCTGGGCCATGGCCTCCCTTCTCTCTGGCACTGTTCCCCTTTTCTGCATCAGGGCCACCACAAACTAATCTTCCCTCCACTGCTGTGCCATCCTCCATGAGGTTGCCAACTCAGAGCTGGGCAGCCATGGCCTGAAACTCTTGAACTGATGTGCCCGGTGAAACCTGTCCTTATTTAAGTTGTGGGTGTCAGGGACTGTGTCTAGCAACAGGGAAACGCACTATTACATGATTTATTATCTTTGTTGGACATCTGTGGCTATCAACGTGGACCTCCCGGGTCCCTGGGAGCATGTCAAAAATCAGTAAGACAGGGAAATTAGAGGGCTGATACCAAAACGTAGAAGATACCAAAGTGCCCCCCAACAGGCCAATGGATTCAAAAGTTACGGTGTATGTACACCATGGAGCACTACTCGCTTATAAAGTCAGACAGACTTGAGGCTTTTGTAGGGAAGTAGATGTAGCGCATGCTCAGTGAAGTGAGTCAGATGCAGAAGGTGAAATATCAAATCGTTTCTATAACGCGAGAAAGCCAGAAGACAGTCATTTAATAGAACCAAACGGGGGTGATGGAGAGACTTAGCAGGGAGGCAGAGGTATGGGAAGGTCAAAAGGGGGGAGGGGAAGAAACTGGAACTTTGATGTGATATATATATATATATATATATACACACACACAAAACACTCAAGCCCAATGTAAACATCATGTATTGTATCTCTCTCTCTCTCTCTCGTCTACCTATATAAATAAAATGGGGAAAAAAAGGCTTATAGCATCTGCTCGTTCTAAGCTTGGAAGTGTCCACAGCCACATGCCATACTGATTTTCATTAGCTAAAGAATGGATTTGTTGTTGTGTCACCAGCCACCCCCAATGCAGACTGGGTCAGGGTCCTGATGCTTTGTACAGACGTGTCCTCCTAAGCATCTCATTGAAGTGTTTGTGAAATGGCCCATGTGGGCTGGAGTTAGAGAAATGGCAAGTTGAATTCACAGAGTACACCACGTTGGCCTGCAGTGTGGCCCAGTGGGAGGCCTGACTGTTCATGGCCATGACTCACGGGAGGCCCGGAATAAACAAAGCACTGGCCACCGATGCTGCTGTGGGCCAGGCAGACACAAGAACCGCCTCTCAAGGGTGTCCACGTCCTGATCTCCAGAACATGCCATTCCACACACGGCAACAAGATTCTGCTGTAGACTCTCAACTATGGATCCAACAAGGTACAGATGATGAAAGATTCGCTGTCTGGGCCTGATACAATCAGAAAGGTCCTCTAAGAGGGAGGCAGATCCAGGTGTGGGAGCTCAGCGCTTTCATCCCAGCATTCTGGGAGGCTGAAGCAGGATATCCCAAGTTCCATCCCAGCCTGGGCAACTTATCAAATTTGTAAGACCCTTTGTTAGACAAGACTGAGAGTTAGGGCTGTAGCTCAGTGACAAGACCCTGGGATTGGCAGAGAGTACCACAGAAAGAGAGAGAGATATCTTCTTGTTCCTGCCCCCAGAGTGCTGGAATACAGGTGTATGTCCCCAAGCATGTTCAGGTATGATAGTATGGGCTTTTAAGGTCCATAGGAACCATCCCAGAAGAATCCTCCTTGGCTTCCTGACTGTCCAGCGCCTGGGGCACGAAGGAACCTTATACTCTGGGGTATCCATTCCCTGAGTCCTGGATGATGACTGGTCAGTGACCTTGGAAGGAAGGGGCTGCTGGGATTGGTGAGCAGCAAGCAGCCCTGAGCATGCTCCTATCAGGTTCTAATGCTGCTGCTGACTGACAGGAGGCGGAGCTCCGCTCCCCTGCTAGCTCCCCATCCTTCGGCCAATCGTCTTCAACTAAACGGGTCCTGTGCGTTGGGAACCTCTGCTGCGCACGGCTATGGGAAGGCGGTTCTCACCTTTGTAGATCCCGTTACTCCCACCGTGTATCTCCCCCCTGGTTGTCACTTCCTCCACGTGGGCGCCTTGGTCCGA
>PVKB01004624.1:0-13440 GCA_004027205.1 Ctenodactylus gundi
CTCCGCGGCTGCTGTTAAAGCATGGAAAGCCCTCTCAAAGAAAGGAAAGTGGTCGGAAGGATTTGATGAGACTCTTGAATCATTGCGAGCGGCAGTGATAGCCATCAACTCGACACGAGTGGACCTGTCATTGACTGAAGGACTCTCCTTTTGGATTTCTTCAGCCTTTTCTTTCTTTAAAGAGTGGGTGGGGGTAGGCCTGGTGCAGCCCTATGTTGCGGATTAGTGCTTATGCTATGGTTGGTCTGCAAGCTCAGAGCCCAACAAAAACGTGACAAGGTCGTTATTACCCAAGCACTCGTAGCCTTGGAACAAGGATCATCCCCTGAAATTTGGCTATCTATGCTAAGAAAGTAACTGATGACTGAGATCCTCAGTCGATGCACCCCAAGGGTTCAGCCCATTGCACTGGGTCGATGAGGGGTCTAAGTCTAGCCAGCCCTTGCCTGAATAGCTGTGGTACCTGAATGGTAGGTTGACAGCCCTTGCACTCCTGGGAGTTATACTCCATTGCACAGGGACGGGTGTCAATCCCTTTTATATCCCCTTAGCCCTTGCACCCAGAGGACTTGTTTCCATTGCACCTGGTAGGGTAAGGGAAAATCTTCAGGCTGTAAGCTCTTGATCGCTTATTCCCCCAAGATGGAGTTTGCTTGATTGAGCTTGAGTCCGAATCTTGATTGGTGCCGCACTAAATAGGCCAAGGGCAGTTCCATCTTTATAAAACAAAAAAGGGGGAGATGTAGAGAGCCGCGGTGAGCGGTGACAGCGTTCGCCATTACAAGATGGCGCTGGCATCCGGTGCTCCCGCAAGTAATAAGTGGACTGCGCAGGTGTAAGTGGTGAAAGCACGCCAAGTCACTGCCCAACTCGGGGCGTAATACGAGGTAATGAGCAAGCAGCCAATTAGAAGTGAGCACGCCGCTCTAGGGTGTATATAAGCAGCGCCTTTTCAGGGCGTGGCATCTTCCTCTCATCAATGTTATAATAAACGATTGCTGCAGAAGGATCCTGGTGCCTGCGTGCGTTCTTGCTGGCGAGACGATTGCGCGGGTCACAGGTACTGCCATATCTACTAAGTGAAATGGTGCTGATGATCCTAAAATAATCTGTACAACTCACCGGAAGATGGAAAAACCAGACACAGAAACAAATAAAACACAAGGTTATACTGATATAATATTTTCTGCTATGAACAGTACCCTGGATCTAAGCCAAAAGGCCAGGAAGAGATACAACATTCCTCTGTCCGTGGATAGAGCTACGTTGCTCACCCCCACCTACTTTCCGATCTCTCCATAACACCCCTCACTCCTGCCATCTTCTCACAGCAGGCTTCTTGTCATTGGAGGCCAACTAAAACAACTTCGGAGTGTTTCTTCCTCCATCAGATAAAGTATCAGAAGGAGCCCAGAGAACCCAGAGCTAGTCTCCTTCAACAATACATTCAAAGGCACAATTGTTACTATTATTACTTAGATTTATTTTTATAGCACTTACATTTCCTTGTTTGCTTATTTATCTCCTTCCATTAGAACATCAGCCCTGTGAGATTAGGCATTTCAAATGTCCTGTGCATCCTGAACCCATCCACAGTTTTTAGGCCAGCACCTGACACAGAGTAAGCACTGCAGAAAAACAACATATTTCAAGGAATTGCTTTACTTAACTGTGCCCATGATAACTTTAGGACATTCCATCTTAAATGACCAAGTACCAACTAGTCAAATTCAGTTTTTCTTCAGTTAGATTATAACACTTTCTTACACTGCAGGGACTCGAATTAACTGCACAAGGCTAGCTGTAGTTACTGCATGAGCTCTGCAATTCGATCACCTAGGTAGAATCCTGATTTTAAAACCACTGTCTGTATGACTGTGGGTGATTACTTAGTATCCATTAGCATCAGTTTCCTCATCAGTGATATTGGGGAAGATTATAGGAGATTGTGCTGCAAAAGACAGAACAGTCTGGTAGACAGTGTCTAATGTACTTTGGACACTCTTGGTCCCTAATCTAACCATCTTTCCAGTTTCTCCATATCCATCACTGTACCCCATGCATGTCCTTTACCAGGACTAATACTTAAACTCTGTAGCATACAGAGGATAAATGTAGGGCTAAAGAACAGTAATGGCTGTTATGGCTACAAATCATATTTACATACACATTCAATAAACATACCTTATAGTTAGTAATTTTAGAAAACATACATTTAGTCAGGAAAAAAACAAAAGTGGCATTTGAAACAAAATTTCCAGTTTAATCTGACTCACTAGGTGATATTTAACATTGACAATTTGGGTTCAAAAGATAATATTTGGCTTTAGTTAGGTTTGGCAAGTTGTCAGAGTTTGTTCTGAATTTTGGTTTATGGTCTCACAACTGTAAAAATTAGGACATTCTCCCCAACCAGAAATTATAGGCCAAAGCACATGCATTTACTCTCATCTTTGTATTGTTTACCAACTTATTTTCACTTGTGATTATTTTCCACATGGCTACTGTTTGAGATTTCTCTTTCAATCCTGGCCTCCCAATATCCATGCTATAATGTGATTACAAGTACTATGACTTGCTTTTAACCAACAGGCTACATCAAAGGTGGTGGGATATATGATTTTCTTACAAAGATTGTAATACCCATTTAGGTGGGTTGCTCCTTCTCTTCTTTGCCGGCTTTGAGGATGCCAGGGACCATGGTGAAGGAATTCATGTTGTGAGGGCTTACAGTTGGCCTCTAGAAATTAAGTTAACCTCCAAACAACAGCTGGCAAGAAGCAAAAGCTCTCGGTCCTACAACAGCAAAAAAAAAAAAAAAAAAAAAGTGGTTTCTGCCAATAGACTGAGCCTGGAAGCATCTTCTTACTAGGACCTCAGATGAAATTGTAGTCTCTACCAATCTTGACTATAACTGTAAAACTCTAATCAGAGGAGGCACTTACGCTATGCCCGACTCTTGACCTACAGAAACTATGGGATGACAGATGTATACTACCCTAGATTTATAGTAATAAGGTTACAGGGCAGCCTTAGTCTCTTTGGGTCGTAGTAACAAATACCATGGTTTGGGTGGCTTAAACAACGAATACTCGTTTCTCGCGGTTCTGGAGGCTAGGAAGTCTAGATGAGCTGCCTGTTCCTGGGGATTTGGCTCCTGATGATGGCCCCAGCTCTCTCTGGCTTGCCTTCTTGCTGTACTCTCTTTTGGCATGGTAAGGGAGAAGAGTTTCTGGTCTTTCCCCCTTCTTATGAAGGTACTAATCTTATGAAGACTCCCTCATCTAAATCAAATTATTTCTCAAACGCCCCATGTCCAATTATCATCATGCTGGGGATTAGGGCATCAATGTATGAATTTTTTGAGGATGTAACATTAAATTCATAGTGAAAACAGTGAATGACTGAACAGCCACTATATGAAAGTTGATACTGAGACATTTAGTCATCATATTTAAAAGTAACTGTGCTATTGAAAGGGTGTGCTTGTTAACAAAATACAATAATGTGAAAAACTTGGTGTGTTGGGTCAAGTCCCTGCATGTCATGCCAAAGAGAAGTCACTGCCTGACCATGCTCCTTTGTTCATGTAAAACAACACAGAGTTGGTGTTTTCCCTAGAGCAAAGAACACACATTCTAGCTGCTTATTACTAAGGATTAGGGTTTCTTAGGCCCACTTTTTCTTTCCTATAACATTGCAACCTAATGCACATGCAGGTATCATCTGGCCTTTTTTTACATCATCCCGTGGGAAGTGGGGCCCTGAGAGCAGGCACAAAAAATGCGGACACTCTGGTGCTATTGCAGTATGTAACAAACTGCCTTTTATCTGTGACCAGTATGGTGGCTTTTCCCAGCACTCATGAAACTGGCAGATAAGCAAAGTCACAGGCTCTTCAGGTACTTGAAAAACTACAGAAAATGCTGTACAGCACATATTTACTATGGAATTTTTTTTTCCAGAGGCAGACATGTACATACTCCGCTCTGTTATGTTATACTAAGCAAATGATAATTTAAGCCTTGTAATTCTTCTTTCTCAACATATGGTGTCACTCCTTAACCACCAACCTCAAACCCACCCTTACTTGGTAGAGTTACCAGATCTAGGTTTAGTGAGGTCTGAAAAATGACTCAGCACCTCTATTACAGAAGGATTTTTAGGAAGTATATCATTAGTTGTTGCTTGTTAAGTTTTCAGGGCTGTCATCCCATCCATAGAATGGCTGTGTGGTGCCATTCATAGCTAGAAGTCCCACTCAGTACCACACGATAGACATATTTATTGTACTATAAATAAGTCCATTCGAGTTACTATTACAAGTTTGTTGCCTACTAAGTTAGCAATTGTAGCATTAAAAAAAGTCTCAGACATATAAAAGAATATTATGGTTAAAATCAGAATCTAGAAGTGAGAACTTGATACTAAAAGGCATGAATCAAACTATTTTCAGAGTTGCCTGTGTAAAAGAAATGATTAAGTCACGTTTTTCTATTTGGTCTCCGTATGCCACCTACTGTCAATTTTATCTCCAATTACAGCTCTCTTAAACTGTCATGTTTTTTCTTGATGGAAAAGGTTATTGACATTTTTTCTTGGGGTAGAATAGGAAACAATAAATTTCATGTTTTATTCTATTTTTCCCCTTATTACCAAAATAGTCCATTCTGCAAGTCTGTAGGGCAGTTAGGATGAGCAAGAAAACTAAAACATAATGGTAATGTAAAAAAAAAAAATAAAAAAGGTAGGCTTTAAGGCCTACCTATTCATAAAGTAAAAGGTAGAAGTAACCTACATGTGAAGGTTTGCTGTTAATAAAACAAGGTGAGAGTTAAGTAGTTGGATATAAATGACTAAATATTTCACTTCAGAAAGAAGTATCACTTGGTCCTTTTTTCTAAGGGCAGAGGATACTGCATCTAGAAGAAGCAGATGTTGAAAGAGTTAAGGAGTCATTTTACTCAGAGACAAAATCAGGAGGTTTTTTAAGTGTTTTGAAAACATCAGGGCACAGGAAGTACAGAACAAGAGTTCCTACCCAACTCCAGTGCCTGAGGCCTGCCAGTACAAGCTGGGGATGTTGCAAAGAGCTCTGACCCAGCCAGTACCTTTCCTCTAACACAGAGATGGAGAGTGGGAAAAATATCTTTTCTCAATTGCAAAGAAAGGCATTTAAGTGTTTTGGCTTATTATCTGTGTTAACAGTTTATTTCGATTCTCTTAACTCTTTGGGTTCTCCTACATATTGGTCTCCTTTTTTCTTCCTTGTTCACTTAACTACACCTGAAAACTCAGCAGCACAAGTAAATACAGTTTCATTTTAAAATAAGAAATATTCACCCTACATTAGACAAAATGTGTAGGGATGCCGAGGCCAGAGGCTGCTACTTTTAACATTCTGTGACCTGAACAAATCATGTGCATCTCTCGATTACAATTTGTTCTCATCTGAAAGTGTAGATAAAAATTTCTCAACACCTGTGAAAGTTATATGATGATACAGGAGCAACACACACTTACTCCTACTTATAGGAGCACAATTTATAATAGCCAAATCTTGGAAGAAGACGATATGGCCAACATCAGATGAATGGATAAAGGGCTTGTGGTATGTCTACACAATGGAACACTACTCTGCCATTAAAAAAGACAAGTTAGAGTGATTTGTAGGAAAATTAATGCATTTTGAGACCATTATGCTTAGCAAAATTAATCAGGCACAAGTTTAATATTGTATAGTTTCTCTGAGATTAAAAACCAAACCATGAAAAGAATAAGAGATGGAAGAAAGTAAGAAGATATAGTTTGTGAAGAGGGAAAGAAGACATGGAAGAGTTGAGGGGGTGGGAAGAGAAAAGGGATGTGATATGTAAATTTTTAAAAAGAAAAAAGTTAAATGATTTACAAACTCAACATCTGTATATATGTAGAAACTATATGGCTGAAGGTTATGGGTTTTTTTAAAAAATCTTATTTATTTATTTATTTATTTATTTATTTATTTATTTATTGTAGTACTGGGAATTAAGAATCAAGACTAGGGCCTTCACATTGAGTTATCTCTCCAGTTCATTTTATTTTTGATTTTGAAACAGGGTCTTGCTAAGTCATTAAATTGCTTAGGCTGGGCTTAAATTTGTGATACTCTTGCCTCAGCCTCTCTGGGATTACAGGGTGAAGATAATGTTGTCTTAAAAAATAACATTCTAAGTAAGCATGTTTTACATTAAAATTTAATTTTAAAAACATTTAGATATTATAAATATCTTCTCCTAATTTTTCCTCTTTGTTAACTTTGTCGTAGTGTCCTATGTAAAAAATCCAAGCATTTATTTTGGTGCAATTTGTTTCACCAATTTTTAAATTTATAATTTGTGCTTTTGAAGTGCAAAATAAATCCTTGTCAATCCCTCAGTATTAAGACATGCTCTTCCATTATCTGCTGTTAATGGTCTTAGTTTGACTTTTTCACGTACAGGTCTTTACTGCATATGGAGTACTTCCTTTTTTTTTTTTTCTTTTTTTGAACAATAACTTTTTTTTTTTTTTTTTGGTGGTACTGGAGATCCCAGAGCCTTCACACTGAGCTACATCCTGAGCCTATTTTTATTTTTGATTTTGAAAAAGTCTCACAAAGTAGCTAAATTGCCCAACCTGGGTTCAAACCTGCAATCTTCCTGCCCCTGCTACTCAGAGTGCTGAGATTATAGGCCTGCGCCATGGGGACTGGCTTATCATTTCTTAACTTATTTCCACTGCTCTGGACAGTTCTAGGGTGGTACTTCCATAGGAGAGGGTTGAGAACAGAGTGGGATCTGGGATGAAGATGACATGACAAAGTTCAAATCATGACTACATCATAGATTAGCCGTGTGACCTTGGGTATGTGACCAGGTGGGGAGAACTTCTTTTTAAAGTAGTACTTAATTTTTTCCAGATGGCTAGCCTGTTTTCTTCCTTAAGTTTCCAAATAATGTTGACGTTGGTAGTTCAAGAAGCCCTGTTCCAGTAGTAAGAGTCTACACAATGTGACTGGACACCAAATTCAAAGAATTGGTAATAATGGATAAAAGCCAAGTTAGGAGAACATCAGGATGATGACATATTGCAGTAGACAATATAAAAATCCACAGTGAAATAAAAACCACGATTATTAAGTTTTCAGAGGACAAAACAGCTATACAAAGATACAAATTACTCTTAGCCAGGTGTGGTGGTGCACACCTGTAATCCTTGCACTTTAGAGGCTGAGGCAGAAGGATCCAAATTCAAGCCAGCCTGGGTAGCTATACAATTTAGAGAAACTCTGTCTCAAGATAAAAAGGCCTGGGAGTATATTGTAAGTTTAATATGAAAGCCTTGAGTTCAAACTCCAGTCATAAAAAAAAAAAAAAAAATACACGCACACGCACAGACATAAAACTTACTGGGTACCAGTTCACAGATACACCTACAGATTCCCTGAGCTAAATTTCTGAAACACAGAAACAAACTTTGGTTGGGTGTTACCATAAGTTTCAGTACCCAAAATATTTCCCGTGTAGCTCTTAAGGCCTCAAAATCTTCCTTTAAAAATTATTTTCCAAACAATTCTCTGCAGGGAAAAATTAAGTGATATATGCAGATAACATGAGGACCAGTTTGCTTCTCTAATCAGCTGAATTTAATGGCAAAGAAAAAGTAGTTTTCATTTTTACTAATTGTTTTGCTAACGAATATATGATCAAACAACTGGCTAAAATTACCTGAAGAGGAGGTATAAACACAAAGCAGCTGAGGATTTAACTGTGTATGGGTGTGGAGGGAAGATGTTCTGCGTTAGAGGACCTTCTTCCCCCAGCGCTCATGAACCTATTAAATTGTCTTTGCTACGCATTTTTAACCAGGCCCGGAAATAAGTACGGGTGGGGAGGGAGAGCAGGCAGAAATGAAACCTAAGAAGCCGGTCCGTCGCTATTCAAGGAAACCTGCTTTCACCCGTGGTTTCTCTTGTTTAGACAACTCATTTCATCTTCTTGGGCGTGTGAGTTTCGGCCTTCACACGCGGTAAACAGGTTGAGAGGCTTCCGGGCAGTGAGGCAGTCGTGTTTTAGCGAATCCACCCCAAACAAACACTACCAATGACCTTTGGTCGGCCTTTCTGCGCAGGCGCTGAGGCTATTCCCTTCCGCGAAGGACTTACTCTAACCTCCTGGGCGCACGCGCATTGCGTTAGAGAGGCGGGACTTCCTGCTTATTAGGCCGACTACGGAAGTGACTGCGGGCGAATAGGTGTTTGCCGGAGCTCGGACGACCGAGGGTCTGTACGCTTGTAGCTGCTTTTGGCTTGAAGATGCCAGACCTGGCGGCTGCGAGCCCTGGGCCGTCTGAGCCTCAGGAGAAGAAGCCGCTGAAGCCCTGCTGCGCCTGCCCGGAGACCAAGAAGGCGCGCGATGCGTGGTCAGTGCGCAGCCGGGGCGGGGGCGGCCAGACCGCGCTTTTCCTTCCCGGCTCTCTTCCCTGTCGTCACCACGTGGAGCCCTGTGGAGCCCTGGAGAGCTGCGGGCCCTGCAGGTTTCACAGTCCCCAGGCACCTGCCCCGAGTCCTCCCCCCCCAGGCCGGGGAGAGGATTAAAGGAGAGGTAGATGGGCCCGAGGCTTGCGTCACATACTCATTGCTTTCTACACGAGGTTTGAACATCTTACACCTCATTAGGTTCAGAGATACAGAACCGCGTAAAGGTGCTCCCGGATTTGGAGGAGCACGTGCGTGATAGGTATGGCAAGATCAGACAGTAAAATTTTCTGCTAATTTCTAAGGATTGCTTCCAAAATGTAAAGATAGTAGGACACGTGATATATTCCGTGGAATTTGGAAGGGTCCCCTTTCAACACAACCAAAAGTTTACAATTTGTCAGTCTTCAATGTTGGTGACATTTAACGTTTCCCAACCTAGGTCATCATCACTAATTCACGAACACTACTTTGCTGGCCCTTTATATAACCTGTTGCAGAGCAAAGCTCATTACTAAGTCCTCGGGTAACACGATTGAGCATTTCCCTCTATTTCCTTTTCCCCCCACAAAGTAGGGAAATTGTAACTGGTGTCATGAGCTAGAAAGAGTGTACGAGCTGAGTACTTTTAATACTCAATACTTTGCAAATTAATACTGTATACGGAACATTGGAAAACTGCAGTCAGACTGAGATTGCCGCAGTGGAAGCGCTAAGTGTTTATTGAACCTTTGGGAAGTATGGCGTCATGATTAAGAGCTTGGAGTATATAGGGTTTGAATTCTGTCCACCAACGTGAGCAAATTTATTTTTGTTGCACTAGGGATTGAACATAGGACCTTTACTTTGGCCTCCACCCCTTTCCATATTTTTGTTTGTTTTATTTGAGACAGGGTGTTGCTTAGTTGCCTAGTCTGGGCTGGATTTGAAGAACAAATTATTTGATATGTTTGTGTTGTATGTCTGTAAAGTAAGCCAAATAAATACATTTGTTTCCAGGGCTGTTACACGGTGTAGTGATATAAACTACCTCAGTGATATAAACCAGTATTAGTGTTCATAAGTGACAGGGAATAGTACTGGCAGGTATCTTCAAAAGGAGCACCCTATCCATGGGTCAGGCTCTCCTGTTTGCAGCAGCCTCTGAGCTAGGTTAAGGCGTGATAAGGATTTTGATGGAAGGGGAATCTGTTTCTGTCTTTAAATTATTTTTACGTTGGTCACCTCAGACCACGATGGCCTTGCCTTAAATATGTCTAGTCAGAAGTTAGCTTTTTCATGTAATTCAATTTGGCTTAACATGATTAGCTGCTAAGATTACATTTTTAAGATCTAGAAATAAAGCTGTGAGGACTTAGACTTTGCTCTGTGAATTTTACTGGTCAAGTTTTTGATAATCAGTGGATTCGTGCTATTCTTGGCTCGCAGGTCTTTTAAACATTTATGCTGTAGGTGTCTAGTGACAAGAAGTAGATTTATTTTTTAGATGTGTTAGAGTGGAGGGCAGGAACAGAGTTATTTCCCTTTGAATACAGGCAAATAAAATACGATCTTTTCTCTGCCTTCATTTGATACATTTTATTGACTTGGTTCATTATAGAGCAGTGTTCTTCCTTGCATATAGATTAAAGGTAATGTTTTATATGCATGATTAGTTCTAATCAGATTTCCTCCAAAATTAGTTCTGGGGAGCATCATTATAGGCATGAAACTATCACAAGAGCAAAGGAAAGCAGCATTTTTGAAAACTGCCCATGTTTTATTCTCATACTTTCACTATCACATCACGTATGCTTACTGATATGTTGGATACCTTCTTATTAGATAACAAATCATTTTGCTTTATAGCATCATTGAGAAAGGAGAAGAGCACTGTGGACATCTAATTGAGGCCCACAAGGAGTGCATGAGAGCCTTGGGATTTAAGATATGAAAAGGTAAGCGTATTACTTCAGATTTGTGTCTTACATGACAGATTTAGCAGCCATTGGACAACATTCTTATCTAAAAGTTAGTTGACCCGGTTAATCTTTTCAGTTCCAACTGCAGGAGTAACTAATGCTAACAAGCTGAGAGACATGCAGCAAATTTCAGAAGAGGAATAGGTAACTTTTATGAAAGGGCTTGGCAGAAGCCTTTAAGTTATGTTAGAGATTCAGGGGTGTAGAAAGTTCAGAATCTTCCATTTCCCAAGTTAAAGGAAATAAACAGAAACTATTTTTTTTATAATGTGGATTTTAAGTAAATGAAAGTATTATTTTTTGCTAACAGTAATAGAATTGTTACAGTTTTTTTGTACCATGCCTTATGCTAATAAAACTAAAATCTGAGGCCATTTTTGGGAAAGACTTTTAGTTTCAATTTTAATGCCAGTGGAAACTCTGTGGTATCTGTTCCATAATACAAATAAGTGGTTTCCTTTTGTTAAAAAGCCCTTCCTTCAGATCATCAACTTCTCTTACTCTTCTACTTCATACAGGTCTCTATTTAAAAGTCTACTTAGTAAAAAGGTTTTCCCTCAACCCTCCCTCCCATGTCAACTAGCATCTCTTCCCAGCCTTATCCAGTAGAACTTTCTGTGGTGACTGAAATGGTCTGTATCTGCCACCTCCAATATGATTGCCCTTCCCATACCTGGGTGTTTAGCCTTTGAACTGTAATTAGTGAGACTGAGGACCTATATTAATTTTTAAACTTTTTAATAACCATAGGTGGCTAGTGACTATTTTTCATACCATCATATATGTATGAAGTATTTTTTCAAATCATCTTCATTGCTTCATTCCAACTAGATATAATGTAAGTTGTCAGAAAATAAGAATTTTGTGTTCCACTCACTGTCATGTCCCTAGCAGCTGTAATGCTGCCTGGCACATGGTAGATGCTCAAGAAGGATGAAGAATGAAGAAAGGAGGAAAAGAAGTCTTTTACTTAGGGAAGGATTTGCCATGTGGGCCAAGCATGAGTAGAATTGAAACGTCGGCCTGCAGGCAGATGTCCTCTGCTTTGTGCCCTCCCCTTGCATCCACCACACTGCCATTTTTAACTCACTGATAGCTGAGAGTAATGTCAGAGCCTCATACCAGCTTTATGAAGAGTCTGTCTTCTTTCGCTTTCACCTCTTCCCTGCCTCTAAGGAATTTCACATGTGGCTAATTTCACATAGCCTTCCTCTGTGATGTCTGAAAAAGGAAGGGGAAGGAATTTTCCCCAGGCCGATAGGCAGTCTGACTGTGTGGTGTATATAGTTAAGGCTAAAAGTCCTGGGGCTTCACTCAGACTCTCTTGATGTCTATATGGTCGGCCTATGTTTTCCTTATTAGTTGTATTTAACTTTTATCAAGACATCAGTTCTCTCCTGGTTTGATTTTTTTATATTTATAAAAAGAGAGCTAATTTTGTAGTTCTGTACGAAGTATGGTAAATCTGTTACTGTGCATATGTGGTTTACTGAGGTGGATTTTAGACTAGATACTATTTGAAGAATAACCTCTGTAGAATCACCTTGTTAAGCAAATTTTGATCAAAGCGCGTTCCTAAAAAGCAGGAGGACTGCAGTTCGAGGCTAGCCTAGACAACTTGGTAAGACTTTGTCTCAAAATAAAAGGGGCTGGAGATACAGCTTAGTGTAGAGTGCCCCCTGGGTTCAATCTCCCCACCATAAACAAAAAGGATACCTATTAACTACCTTAAAGGACACAGAAACCACAACATTTGTGTATGGCTTCCTTGTTGGTATTTCAACTCTTCATAGTCATTTGTATAAGCAGTCGGCTAAGGATGAACCCACATTAATTTAAAAACAAACAGCAATTTTAAACATGCTAATTTTAGGAACATCAAGAGCTTCTCTTGGACTTTGCGAAAACCATAAAGATGGTACCATGTATATTTAAGTAACATTCATTCAAAAAGGCCAGGTGATTAAGTTTTTTAATATTTTCAGGGAGAGAGTAAGGGTGATGGCCATGTACTTAAATTGTACATAGAAGAAATCCAAATCTTTGGGCTTAGAAAACTTGCTATTTAGATTGAGGGGCCTTGGGCAGAAGATCCTTCACTTTTTTAAAAAAAAAAACTTTTTTTTTTTTTTTGGTATGATACTAAGGATTGAACCCAGGGCCTTTGCAGTGAGCTACAATAACTAGTCCATTTAAAATTTAAAAAAAAATTTTTTTTAAATTTCACCAAGTTGCTGAGTCGCCCAGGCAAGGCTTGAACTTCTCTTCTTTCTGCCTCTGCCCTCCAGAGTGTTGGGATTCTAGGCCTTCACCACCAGGCCTGGCTACATGCCTTGTAAATTAGTAAAAGAGAGATCAGAACTATACTGCTCATCCCAGTGGGACTGGATAACATTCAGTTGTGGCCTGTTGAGTATATGACCCGATTTTGTATTTCTGAATCCTAGTTGCCAGAAGAATAATGAAAATCCATGTGCATCTTTCTAAGGATTCAAACTGCCATGTTTTCATTTTTAGAGTTACAACATTTTTGAGGAGGAACAGATGTTTGGATCCTCATTGTTCCAGATTTCTTGCTTTCCCAGCCTCCCTGGGGAAATGGAACATAGTAAAGTCAAAAAAGACCTGCTCAGTTGAAATGTGGACAGTGGCGGAATTAAAACTGAGTCCAGGTCTTTCATATTCTGCAAACACAGGCACTTGTCATTACATTCTTGCACTTAATGAGATTTTTATTGCCAACATACTCATTTTCAGAGTTGCGCATCATCTTAATCTTCAACCTTAAACTTTATTATGAATGCTAGTTAAAAAGACTGATTGCTGACATGCATTGGTACATGCAGCTCAGTAACCAGGCCACTGTCTTCTGGGTGAAATCCAGGCCTGCTGTCTTTACTTCTCCGAGATAACTGGCATCTCTTAGACAGACCACATTTTCTTGAGCATAGCTTTAAAGGAAAAAGATTTGGCAGATGTATC
>PVKB01004624.1:13540-91023 GCA_004027205.1 Ctenodactylus gundi
GGGGGGGGAACAAAACAAAACACCTGGGAATAAGTCTGTTTTACTGCTTTTGTACTTTATGTAAATTAGGCTACATTCAGCCAGTGGTTCTTACCCAGAGGTACACCTCAGAATCACCTTCGGAACGTTTGCAAAAATTCACAACCTAGGTACTGGCCTGTTGACTCAGATGTTAGAGAGTTTTCAGGTGGGCTCCTCTTTAACAACAACTGGCCAAACCTAAAGAATTAATGGGAGTGTGTCAAATATAGATTATCTGCTGACTTAATAGTAGCAAAAGCAGAGACTTGAAAAACACAAGTGTAAAATAGCTTTGATGGTAGTGATTCTAGACAATTTTTTCTGTCTTGTGACTAGTTTTTCTTTACTGAAAGAGAAATTATACAAACTTGATTAAAGTGTCAAGAGAAGAGTGTTATCTTCCTGCCTCAGGAGTCAGAAGAAATCTGGAGCACCCAAGCTGGAGGCCAGAATCAAACCAAATGACTAGCACTAAATAGTCCTGATACTGTTTATTACATTTAACTGAATTTAACAATAAGGTACTTAAAACATGCCAAACACATACTCACACATGCACACACACTACTGATTATGAGAATGTCTCAAAATAATCCAGAAAAGGGATCATTTCTACATTTCATACTTTTTTTTAAAATTAGCTTTCCTTTCCTTTACTCACGTGTATTCTTCCTTAGAGCTTTTTGGAAGAGACAGGGTAGGTGTTTGTGCCTTGAGATCATCTTACCTACATCAAATGTCAGGGAATAGTCAGATAAGGAAAGACTTGCTTTAGGCTTGTCTGATTTAAGTACCTTTTTGGCTTTGTTCTCTGTTGTGTATAAAAGGGGCTGGGGCTGAAAGTGGGTAAGAGCTGTGTGAGTGAAGCCTGGTGCTCCCTGACCTCTGCTACTCTCCCTTTTTGTTTTTTCCAAATGAATATTTAATGGAATACCCATATTTTGCCCTTTGATTAAGTAAGTAACTTTCCACAGGAAGCGTCTTGTGTACCAAGCTGACCTTCTGCCTTCCACTCTGGGCTTTTGCCAGACATTCTTGAATCAGCAGAGAGGGGTTTGCAAGTCTCTTCTGTTGCATATCTATAAAAACGAAATACCTTAGCCTTGTTTGTAAGTTACATTTGAGGGGAAAAGAAATTACTATTTTTAACCTCAACAGAAGCTCATAAAAATTTGAACAGTGTAATGAGTTGAACAGTTTCAGTGATATTTTTAGTTATGGTAAACTAAAATTTTAAAATGTAGATCTTTATTTCAGGACTGATTTAAGATAATTGTGGCAATTAGTTAATAATCTTTAACTTAAACATTCATTTCTAATGGTCTTAAGCCTCAGTCTTTATAATAGGTCTGGCTTGCTGTTAGAAATCAGACTTTCTAATACAAATCTTTTCTGTAGGTGGCCTGTGCTGTGAATGACTAATCCCTGAAGAATGAAGAAGATTAAATCATTTTCAAAGTTCTTCGATGAACTTTGATAAATGGATAAAGTATTTATAATTTATTAAAAATAGAGAATGTCTTTGATCAAAGATTTTCAGGTGTGTTTCTTTTTGTATTTCTCACATACTCAGTAGGTTTGTTTTGTTTTGTTTTTTCCCCCCCGTAAAGGACATAGTAACACATGTGAGTTGAGTTTCTTCTTGTTACTATGTCATTCTAGGAGCAGTGGATATTTGTTGTTAGGAGAAAGCGGATATGTCTTAACCAGTGGAATCTTCAGGATTAGGTACATGGAAATAGATAACTTTTACCAATCCACAATGAATGTGGTAGCCGTGTCATCTCACTCAAACTTACATTTTATTTTTCATTTGCAGATTTCTTTTTCCTGTAGTAGTGGGGAATCAAATCCATTCGTAAGTCAAGTGCTCTACCTCTGAGCTATCTCTCAGCTCTTTTATTTTAGCTTTTTAAAGGCAAAAACTGGGCAAGACTTCAGTCCTAATGTTAAAACCATTGTTGTTGTTCATTACTAGTTCCATTTTTTGGAAAGGTTTGTTACATTTCGGACCAAATTAGGGTGACTGAACTTGAACAATCTCAACTGCTTGGCATAATTAACTCAAGTCTGCCTAGTAACATTATAGGGTAGACTAGAATCAAAACTTCAGTGTCTCAGGACCAGGTAGTTATCTCTTAACCATCTGAGGACCCCAGTCACGTGTTAAAGCCCTTATCACCATATAAGAAGAATTTGTAACTCAGGTCAGTCCCAACCTCTGAAGAGTTAAGAAGCTGGCCTAGACTGGTGGCTAGACAGGTACTGAAAAGTCAAACAGCCGCATGCTCTGCCGCCTGGCACAGAGCAGAGTGTGGCTCACTTCCTGTTGCCACCCCTGGTCCTCGTAGCTGCCTAAATGTTAGTGAAGCAATTGTTCATATTCTGCCTTTAAGTATGTGGAGTTTAAAAAATTTCAAAGGATATGAGGAAAAAAGCTCAGAGTATTTGTAAAGTTCATGAGTTATGGAATGGGGAAATTTTCTCCTTTAGACAATGAAAGAGCAAAATTCAGTAATTCCTTAGGATTTCTACATAATTAACTGGTAGTTACAAACATGAGTTTCAGGTATGACAGACTCAGGTCCCACAGCTGGCTATGTGATGTTGAGTAGGACACAGCTCTTCAAATCTTTTTCTCAACTGGGAAAACAAAAAGACATAATGCCTAAATGCCTAACTTAAAGCACTGTGAGTATTTACTGAGATGATATATGTAAAGCATTTGGCACAATTGTTAGCATTCTTAACTCCTTTTATTTTGTATTTATATTTAAACTCAAATATTCCTTTGAATGGAATAACTATATTTTAGTAAGGGCTGTATAGTTTATAGAGAATTCTTCTAATTGAAGAATAGTCTTGACACCTGGAACAGGTATAAGCCAACTTCCTACTCACTACAGATCCTTTAGAGTAGAAGATCATGGTCTAGACACCTTTTTAATGTGTCTTGGAACTGCAGAAAGAAGACAAAAATCCATAATCTTATCACCCAAGAACTTTGGTATGTGGTGTTTCAGAGTTTTCCTGTGCAATTACACATTTTTAAAAAGTTCATGTTTCTATGCAGTATTTTTTAATAAAATTATAATAAGAATTGTATTTTTCCCTTAACATATTTTATTATTTTACAGTGTCATTTGTATTAGCTATATATAGGTTGATTCTATGGATTCCCATAATTTAACCAAAATGTCTTGTAATGTGCCTGCTTTCTGTCTGAAGCCTCTCAGTCTGGGACAAGATGACTGCCTTGCCTGTCTGTATGAGCACCACTTGCTAACCGATTGCACCCTAAATTCTAATTTATGTGTGTATGTTTGTGTGTTGGCTTATGTAAACATGAAGGAGAAATCACTTGATACCCCTCCCATCTGTCTACAATAGGATTTTTTGGTGCCTTCCTTTCTTTACATCTAACACAGTGTGTATGTCTACTTCTACTTTCTTTTTTCTTTTTTGGCTACTCAGTAATTTCACTGTAGAAGAGTCCATAGCAGAGTCTTTTACAAGCATTCGTTACTAGTCACTCAAATAAGGATGGACCAGAGGCTCTGCATATAGACTGAGTGCAGCCTGATTGATTCCCTATAAAGAAAGTATGTATTTGCACCTTAGTACCAGAGGGTGCCTGTTTCCCTCAGTTCCTACTAATATGTTGATTTTTTTAAAAAGAAGCCCCTGTCTAATTTGATACGTTCACCTGATTTGTAAAGGAATTAAAACATCGCTCTTGACCAATGCCAGAGTGAAAATAACGTCTCACAAGACCCATCCTCCTGTAGTGTATAAGCCTTTCCAAAGATGATGCACAGCATTTCAGTAATAATATTAAGAGATACTGGCTGTGCGGGTGCATGCCCATAGGCTTAGCTATTCAAGGAGCTGAGGCAAGAGGATTGCAAGTTTCAGGCCAGCATGGACAACTTAGTGAGACCTTGCCTCGAAAAAATAGGCAAGTAAGTCTACAGCCATACTACTCTGAACACACCCCATCTCGCCTGAGCTCAGAAGCTCAGCAGGGTCAGGCCTGGTTATTACTTGGATGGAAAAAAAGTAAATAAACACGAGGGCTGGAGACATAACGTAGCTCAGTGGTAGAATGCCTGCTTGGCCCCTGGGTTCAAAAGTACCATACAAATAAATAGAAAAATTACCACAATGAGTTTGGTGTTCTAGTAGGTGAAAACCACCTTCTAACACACCTCTTTGCTGTGTACCAGTTGTACAGAGTGATTTCTAAATTCCAAACAGATAGGTTAACACTGTGTCTCTTAAAAGTGCACTTGATCTAACCTTAAATTGTTTGACCTGGAAGTTAATGAAAACAGGAGCGTGTCTGTTAAGGTTTGAATCTGGAATATCCCCCAGAAACCTCATGTATTTGGGTGTTGTGGAATTTCTAGGGAGCCATGTGCTATTAAGAGGTGGGGCCTGGTCAGAAGGGGCTGACTACAGGTGAATTAGGGGTACAAGTAGATTATGGGCTTGGGGCAACTTGCCAGGCGTGTGACCTGGAAGGGTCAGCTCACTGGGACATGACCCAGGAATGTACTAAGACGTTCTGAAACCGTGAGCTTAAATGCATCGTTCCTCCCTTAGGTTGTGACAGCAATGAAAAAGTAACTAAGACAATGTCTGGAGGCAAAACCTAGCCTAGAATTCTTCTAGTCTGTAGTCAGAATCAGTCTGTCACTAATCCCCAACTTAGATGGGAGTACAGGTGCCCAAAAAGATAAAGGAATCCCCCTGGTCAAACAACGGGTAACCTGGAGTATGAATCTTAAGTAATTCAAGTTCTAGCCCAACATTATTCACTCAACAAGTGTCTAGTATAAACATATTCATAGTTACATATTCATTTATGAAGGCTGATGATATACAAGAGTGGTGCTGGATATTGAATATTCATGTGCAAATCAGACATACACCTGAAGAAGATGAAAAGCTGTTTGGTTCAGCACTTGCTTGGGGGGTACATTGCATGCCAGCTATGTGCTGAGTATACAGTTGTGTACAAGGATATGGAAGACAGGATTCTGCTCTCAGAGAGTATAGTCTGGTGAGTAAATGAGTATAAATCATAAAAATGTAAAAATAAATGCTTAATGCTATGAAGGATGTGTCTTAGGTACTTTTTCTGAACAGAATACCTGACATACACATTAGGGAGCAAAGATTTATTTTAGGTAATAGTTTCAGAAAGTCTCGATCCATTCACAGGTGAGTGGCTTAAAATGGTGGAACTACATGGCAGGGCTGGAGCCAGAGAAAGAGCTCTCATGGCATGGCAAAACAGCCATATCAGGAGGAAAGGCAGAGCTACCTTTCCAGGTCAAGCCCCAAGCATCTGCCCTTTCCAGCTAGGCCCCACCTCCAAACAGTACACAGTATTCATGGTACATGAAGCTTTTGGGGTATACTCCAGACCCGAACCACACAGAAGGCCATTCCACTGTGCTTTCCTCGAGAGTTCAGGTGTGACTGTCAAATGTTTCATTAGCTATTAAAAAGTTGGGTGGTAGTTCCATCTGTGTTAATTATGATCTTCTTGGTAACAAATAATAGAATATCCTGATAAAGTAAAACCCTTCCTGTTCCTGAAAGTCCAGAGTTAGGGAGAAGTTTGGGTATACTTCTTGTCGTAGGCATGGTGGTACCATCTGAGATCCACATTATTCTCTCAGCGCTCTTTCCCAGAGCACATGAGTCTTTTTTTTGTTCAAGTCCAGGAGTAGACAAAAAACATTCCCCAGGCATGGATTCTTAAGTCCTTTTTTCAGTCCAATTGGGCCATATTAGATAACTTATATTTTTATGAAACTGATCAACAAAATACCTTATTCTAATGTGCTTAAATTAGATCCTCCCCTTGGATACCTGGGCAGAACTAAAATTCTGTTACAAAGGAAAAAGCGAAATGGATGTTGAGTAGGCAACCAATTTCCAATAGACTATCCTGTTCGCTTAACAACGAGGTCATTCTGAAGGGTCAGATTGCGTTCAGCAGAGCAATTTCTCTCATAGTTTACTCAAACTTTTCTTAATAAAAAATTGACTGCAGTTGAAAATGTACTTTTTAGTTTTCATAGGCAAATTTTTATATGTTTAAAATTTTTAAATGCTATTTTATTATAAACAGTACATATAAATTCATATGTAGGTAAATACACTCAAAATTTCATAAAGAAAAAGTAAAAAATAGTTATAATTTTATTGATAAACTGCTTTTTTATATAGTAGAAGTTTGCAGTGCATAGAAGTTACATTTTTCTTTGGGAATTGTTACAGATACATATTACATCTTAGTCATTTTTACCCATCCCCATCCTCCTATTTCCCTCTAATCCTTTCCCTTCTTCACAAAGTCTGCTTGCCTGTGCTGTATTTTATTTTAATCTTTAAATTATTTGTATTTTGGGTTTCTCAAAGAAGAGAAAGCACGTGAGATTTAACCTGTGTCTCGTTTATTTCACGGCATAAGGTCACAAGGCATGTTCATTTACAGGTGACTCAGATTTACCCTTTTGGTTTCTTTAGCTAGTCATCTGTGGATGAGCCTGTACACTTCACCCAGGATTCCGTGAGTGTGGTTTTGCCTCTGTAAACACGAGTATGCGTGTATCATTGTAATGTATCTAACTCTTTCAAGAAGATACTCAAAAGAGGTATAGCTAGGTCAAGTGGAATCTGTTTTTAGTGTTTCCGAGGAATCTCCACACTGACTTCCATCGTGGTTTTCTGCCTCTACATTCCAATCAACAATGCAAAAGTGTTCCTATTTCCCTAAAACCTTGCCAGCATTTGTATTTTTTAGTTTTTGATGAAAGCCATTCTTGGTAGAGTAAGATAGAATTTCACTGTTGTTTTGATTTGTATTTTTCTTATGACTAGAGATGCTGAATTTTTTAATGAATTTATTTTCCATTTATACTTTTATAAAGTATTCATTAATTTCAATTGCCTTTTTTAAAAAATGGATCTTTTATTTTGGAGGAGTCTAATTTTTGAAGTTCTTTATAAATTTCAGAGATTAGTCCTATGTTTGAGGAATAGCTGGCAATATTTTTTCCCTTTCTGTAGGTTGTCTCCTTGTTGGCTGTTTACTGTGCAGAAGCTTTTTCATTTGATTCAATCCCACTTGTTTGTTTTTAGTATTAGTACAAGTGCAATTGGCTTTCTGTTCAGAAAACCCTTGCCTGTGCTTCCAAGAAGTTCACCTATTTTATCCCCCAGTAGATTCAGTGTTTCTGTTTTAATTCTTAAGCTTTTGATCCATTTTGAGTGGATTTTAGTACAGGGTGAAAAACATGTGTCTAGATTTATTCTTCTACATTAGGATAAGAGTTTTCCCAACTTCATTTGTCAAAGATGTTATCTTCTCGCCAGAGTATGTTTTGGCCCCTTTGTCAAAGATTTGGCTGAAAGTGCCTGCATTGGTTTCTACATCCTGAAATCTGTTCAACTGACCCACGTGTCTGTTTTTGTGCCAGTACCATCCATGTTCCGTGTGTGTGTGTGTGTGTGTGTGTGTGTGTGTGTGTGTGTGTGTCTTTAAATCACTGTTGCTTCATCATATAACTTGAAATCCAGGACTGTGACGCTTCCTACTTTGCTCTGGTTGCTCAGGACTGTGACACTTCTGGACTGTGTCGCTTCTTGCTTTTGCTCAGGTCTGCTTTTGACTCTTCTGGATTTCTTGTGGTTCCATATAAATTTGAAGGTTATTTTTTGTAGTTCTGCAAAGAATTTGTTGACACTTTGATTGGAATTTTATTAAACCTCTTTACCATTTTTGATAATACAACTATTTTGATGTTAGTTCTGCCCATCCAAGAACAGGGAATGTCTTTATTTTCTAATGTCCTTTCAATCTCTTCCCTCCCCCCAGGGTACTATATTAATAATTTTCATTATAGAGGTCTTTCTCTTCTTTAACTGCTGGACTATGTCCCCAGCCCAGAATTTAATCAATGTTGTTTATCTTTTTAAGAACCAACTGTAATTTACTGATCCTTTTGTATTTTTGTCTCAATTTCATTAATTTCCATTCTTATTTTTATAATTTCTTTCTTTTACTACTTTTGGACTTAGATTTTTCTTCTTTACTTAGGATCTTGACATTCATTACTAAGTTTTTGTATGTTGTGCTTTCATTGTCATTTGAATCTAGGAACTTGTAAATTTCTTCCCTGATAGCTCCTTGATCCATTGATTATTCAGTAATGAGTTATTTAACCTCTGTGTGTTTATGTGGTTTCTGTGATTGATTTCTTCTGCTGTTGATTTCTAGTTTCATTCCATGGGATCTAATAGTGTGTAGGGGATTATTTCAATTCTTTTGTATTTATGTAAGTATGTTTTATGTCCTAAGATATGGTCTGTTTGGGAAAAAAAAGTGTTGTATGGCACTAAGAAAAATGTGTATTCTGCTGTTGGATGAAACACTAGTTATGTTAAGGTTATTTTTTCCAGAGTATAATTGGCTGATTTCTTTTGGTCTGGTTGAACTGTCTGTTTGTGAAATAGGCTGTTTGAATCCCCCACTATAGTTGTTGATGTCTGTATATCCTTTTTATGTTTAATAGTTTTTGTTTTATGAAGTTGGGTGCACCAGTATTAGTTATGTACATATTCATAATTGTGAACTCTTGCTGTTAGATAATTTCCTCTACAAGTATATAATGCCCATTTTGTCTCTTTTCTGATCTATTTCAGCTAAAATTCTGTGTATCTGAAGGTTTAGTAGCTACTCCTACTTGCTTCCAGGCTTGAGTTGCATGGAATATCATTTTCCAACCATTTACTTTCAGGCTATGTGTTACTTTGTAAATGAGTTGTGTCTCTTACAGGCAATGTATGGTTAGGTTTTCTTTTCTGATCCAGATTTTCAGTCTGGGTTTTCTTAGGGAGTTGTCACCGCTAACATTAAGAGTTGTTGTCGTAAGACTAACTTATTTCTCTCATTACATTCTTTTTCCAGTGCTGATTCCTTAATTTCATCCCTTTTACTTAACTGCTCTCCAGTTAGATGCATACTCTCCTTTGGGCTCTTTAGTGTTGGTGGCCCTCTCTTGCTCTCTCTGTCTAGGATGTCCTTAAATATTTTCTGCTGTGCTGGCTTAGTGTTTATGTATTTCTTTAAGATTTATTTGTCTTGAAAGTTTCTAGTTTTTCATCAAATTTGAAGGTAAGTTTTGCTGATATAGAAAGTCTGGGTTGACAGTTATTTTCTTTAAGAGCTTGAGGAACTCAAGCTCTCCTGGCTTTTAAGGTTTATGCTAAGAAATCTGCTGTTATTCTGATAGGTTTGCCTTCATAGTTTTACTTGATGTTTTTCTCTAACATCTATTAATATTCTTTGTCCTGAATTTCTTCTCCCTTGTCTTGAAGTCTGGAGATTGAAAGTTCCAGCTCTGTGACAACAGTGCAGTGGTATTTGCAAGGACTCAGATCTGCTCTTGGTCCTTTAGCCGTTGGTTATCTCATGGCCATGGTAACCTCAAGCATCCTGTCCCCACAACAGCTGTGTTGAAGTTGGCTGAATGGCCACAGACGGCTTTACTGTCTTTCGTCAAATACGCCTTTGCTCGTTGTCCATGCTCATTGTCCATCTCGCTGGTCACTTTTAGGCCACTGTGGTAATAAGATATTATACATGTCCTGTACCAATGTTTGTTCAGGTTCTGGCAACTGGGAAAGAAGCCCACTTTCTGTATTATTGCTTAAGCAAAATCAGAGTTCCACAAGCTAAAGAAAAGAGAATGGCTTTAGGATGATGACCTATTTGTCTACTTAAGATCAACTTGGGCCAAGCTGTGGGGCATAGGCCTATAATCCTAGCACTCTGGGAGGCTGGGGCAAGAGGATCACAAATTCAAGCCCAGTAACTTAGTGACTTAGCAAGACACTGCCTCAAAACAAAAATTATAAATGGGCTGGGATGGATCCCCAGCACTACAAAAGGAAAAAAAAAAAAAACAAGGAAAGAAAGAAAAGAAAGAAAGAAAAAGATATGGAAATCAACTTAGCAATAGATGTCGAAAGCCCACAGTCATGTCTCTGTCTTATTCTTGTTTTAATATCTGTATTAGGAAAGCACGAACCTCAAGCCTAGAATTTCTCAAACTATGTGATGAACTAACTTTTTGTTCCAATTTATTACAGTAGACCCATAGGAAAATGAAGTTCTAAAAATACTTGCTTTAAACAGACGTATACTGCGTAAGTCCTGAGTTTTTCTGAATTCAAAGGCTCTAAGTTTCCCTCTCAGAATGGTACAAAAATGTCTAAGCACTCTTGGTTTCCATCCTTATCTCCGCATGGTCAGTAGCAGATGTCTGGGAGACCAGCATCTGTTCATGACTACACATGGGAGGTCCTGCTTAGCCAGTTGGCTTCGTAGTCCAGCCCCTGCCTGCTTATCATACTCTGTGTCCTGTTGCTCCTTAGAGTCACCTATGACAAGCTGTTCTCTGTTACCAGGTTATGCCATGTGTCTTAGTTTTACTTCTGGGCTTGCCTTCACATTCTGTTCTCCCTTCCTAGAATATCCTCCCCTAGCCAGAGAATACTTACTCATCTCTGTAGACCAGCTTAAATGTCGCCTTGCCTGAGATGATCTTCCTCAATTCTGTGTGCCCCTGTCAGTGCTTTTCCTCTGACCTCTGGGTCTCCTGATTTTATGGAGATGAAGATTTGGTTTCTTTCTGAGCCAGTCTCCCCAGCTAGACCAAAAAAATCCTTGAAAGTGATAATGCTCTTGTTTATATCTCCTGTTACTGGTACACATAGTTTGTTTTGAATAAATTCTTATTAAGCTGAATCAACAATTGATATGACTTCTATTTCTTTCCTGTCTTTTCTCCCCCAGATATTTTCCACTTTAGTTCTGCTTTTGTGTTTGTGAGTGTCCTTGTAAGGATGTACAATTTAACACACAATAAAATTCTTTTTTGTCAAATCTGAGTTTAAAAACAAGGATATATGGCTTTCTACTATTGTCCACTGATCACAGGTCCTCTGCTATGAGCATCCCTGTCTCACTGCCTGCATGTTTCTCTGACATACATGCCAAAGGTATCTTGGGATAAGAGAAGGAAACCAGAGCTGCTTGGAAGGTGTGGGGACCTCTACTCGGATGAGCCTGTGCAGAGGACAGAGAAGCAGGCTGAGTCTCAGTCTGGGCAACAGGCAAGTGAGCGGAAATTAATGAATCCGCCTGTCTCTTTAAAGGGTCAGGGCCAACCCATTGGCAGGCAGGCAGAGAAAGATGACCTGCTGTGAAATTCTATCTTGGGCAGAGCTTTGGGTGGCTCTCTGCTTCTGTGTTCTGCCCTTCCTGCTTGCAGCTGCCAGGGACACCTAAACTGGAAGCTCAGGGGTTCATAGCTGAGGTAGACAGATGAGCCGCTATTGCTGTTAAAGTTGGTGGGCTGCTTGGGAGGCGGGCAGGTGTCTCAGAAAGAGTGGCGTACATCAAGGACTCAGACAACAATCAGTACAGGAGAGGCACTGGGGAAAAAGAAGCCCTCTTAAACTGCTGGTGGGAGTGCAAACAGCCACTGTGGAGGCCAGTGTGGAAATCTCTGAAAAAGGCTGAAAGTAAATACACGCTTTGATCCCATGGTATCTCTTCTGGGAATTTTTCCAAGAGAGTTAAAAACATCCTTATAACAGATAACAGAGATACATGTATACCCATGTTCATAGCAGCACAACTAACAATAGCTAAAATGTGGAAGACACCAAAATACTCATCAACAGACCAATGGGTTCATAAATCGTGGTATATGTACACAGTGGAGTACTACTCATCTATAAAGACAGATAGCTTGGAGGCTTTGTAGGTAAATGGAGGCAACTTGAGACCATCATGCTCAGTGAAGTGAGTCGACAGAAAGTTAAATATCAAATGGTTTCTCTAATATGAGAAACCCAGAATAAAATCATTTTGTAGAACTAATAGGAGGGATAGTGGGAGTTAGGGGGAAAGGGGCAGGTGTGGGAGGGTCAAAAAAGGGAAAGGGAAGGGATTGCAATTTTGACGTGGTATATGTGTGACAGAGTACTCAAACTCAATGCAAACATTATGTATCACATATATACATATTAAGTGGGGGAGCTAGCATATGGAAATCTCCAGATTCCACTGCTTGAAGGACATCAAGGGTTTAGAGCCTTGCTGTGAGGGAAGCTTGAGGACAGTTCTCCAAGTATGCCAGCCCTTCTGCCTTATCACTGGCTCTCCCCTACCCCTCCTACTGTTAGATAGAAGGAACTATGATGATACAGTTGCCAGTCAATTGATTTTAACTAAATTTAAAAATTGTCTTCCTTCAACATGCCATACAGTGTCATCGCCCTGTGTCCCTGCTTCTGCAGACGCCCTCCTACTGCTACCTACCCGACCCTGTGCCTCACACCAAGTCCAGCTCTCTCACCTTGCCCCATCCAGGCCACCCTTCCTCCTAAGCTGCCGCCATTCTTTGAACTCAGTTCTGCTATTGTGCTTTGCACATTGAGTTGCCATTGTTTTTCCTAGATCTCTTTCTCTTTGAAGAGCCAAACTTGGATCACAATGAATTGGTAGACAATATTTGTTGATCTGAAAACCTATACTCATCATATTTGACAACTTCTAATTTCTAACATTAGGCTACAGCGATACAGAAAAAGTCTCTATGGATTGAGCACCTGTATAATTTTAGGAGGTTATTGAGACCCCTCTAACTAATTCCGGGATGAGAAAGGCAATAGCAGTACTCACCCTGCAACTGGGAAGAATAATCATGGAGTTATTTGGAAACCAGAGTTCCATAGGTCTTAGTTTAATGTTGTATACTCTATACTTATTTTTTGGCAGCTTAGAAAAGATCCCCCAGATACATTCACAGGTTTCTTGGAAGTTACAGGACTGCATAGGAGTATGGTGTAGGAAGAGATGAATCTAGTCTGTATGTCCACTTACTGTGCAGACCACATGGGACAAAATATTAAGTCTTAGAGTCTGAGGTTCAAACCCTAGCTCTGTCACTCCCTAAGAGAAAGTGCCACCTTGCTTAGCTACAGCTTCTTTTTGTGATGACAGAAGAGTATGTGCCTATCCAACACCTAATGTAGAGCTGGCACTTAATGGCTGTTTAATAAGTAGAAGTTATAATTTGAAAATATTGGTGAGTGTCACTGTGATTTGAGCAATGAATCGCCATCCAGTAACTATGACTAGACCCGGGGACATGCAGGAGACAGCTTAAAAGTCACAAAGCTGCTTTACAGAGCGGTCTGTTGAATGGATGTCACTTAAATGTCTAATGCAGAGAGACATTTACAGGGAGACTTAAAAGCTTTCTAGTTTTCATGGCTAGGACTTTTTCTGATAACAGTCCCATATTTTCCTTTCTGGGTGTGTCCTCCCACTCAGGGAAGCCCTCAGGCCCTCCGCACAGGAGCCCTGGCCGTTGTCCTGCCTGCGTGTTGAGGTGCCTCCCTGCTGTCTTTCCTCGTCCCTCCTCGCCTGGGTCTCCTGCCCCAGGTCTTATCTTGTCCTCTGGGAGGTATGCTGAGTGCTCTGCCAGCCTGCCTGAGTGCCTGGCCTGTTTTTCCTCACTGCCAGCACCTCTTAGATTCCAATTCCAAACATGGTATCCCTCTGGGGTCACCCTTTCTTCCGGTGCCAAGAGAGAAGCATTCCAAATGGAACACAAGTGTGCCTGCCATGCTGGGCGCTCTGCATTCTGCCTGGGAGCAACTGCGAGCAGGATGTGGCCTCCTCAGCCACGCTACTCGGGTTTTTAGGCTCACAGTCCTATCTTTCAGAGCAGTTGAGGTTTTCTGCTAAGGACCAAATATGAAGATTATCCTGAGAAATCTGGAGCCAAAGAAGCTCGCCAGAGTTCTGCGAGGAGGAGGGCCACAGCCTTGCTGAGGGAGAGAGAGAGAGAAAAGTTTAAAATCCTCCATGCAGTGTCCTGTGTTCTGGTGTTCCTTCCCAAAGCCACTGGAAGCATTCTGGAGGTGAGGAGAACCAGAGAGGCTAGGTTCATTCATCTTCTGAGTTTCCTGTGTGGGCACAGTATCAGGACCAGAGAGGTTTAGAGACGCCCCAAAGATGAGCTCCAGCAGCACCGTGGGCCAGCTCCTCTGGCACGGGCCAGTGTGCACTGGTTGGAAGCAGGGTGTGGAAGGGGCTGTCTACCACTTGGCCAACTCCATCTTGCTTCTGGGCTTCATGGGGGGCAGCGGGGTGTACGGATGCTTCTACCTGTTTGGCTTCCTGGGCACAGGCTACCTGTGCTGCATTCTGTGGGGCTGGTTCGATGCCTGTGGACTGGATATCGTCCTTTGGAGTGTCCTGCTGGCAGTGGCCTGTGTGCTCCAGCTGGCACACCTTGTATATCGCCTGCGCGTGGACACCCTCCCAGAGGAGTTCGACCTCCTCTACAAGACGCTGTGGCTGCCCCTGCAGGTGCCCCTGCACACCTACAAGGAGGTCGTGCACTGCTGCCAGGCGCAGGTCCTGACTCTGGCCACGGAGCAGACGTATGCCGTGGAGGGGGAGACGCCCATCGACCGCCTGTCCCTACTGCTCTCGGGCCGGTAAGCTGCTCTGTCCCTGTCCTCACCAGCATTTCTTTTCCCAGCTCACACTTCTTATTTCCCGGCGTTTCTTTTCATCTCATGTCCCCTTTCAGTGGAGGAAGGATATGACAAGTCAGACAAACCAAAATAGATTTTTCTAGGACTGAGTTTGCTTCCCCTTGGTATTTTCCAAGAGGAAACTCAATCACGAGGTGTGTTCTTTGTTGACAAGAATGATTGCATTTGTATTTGCTGCTGGCCGATGTGGGATGGGTGTTACTAGAACCCAGACTTGAAATGACCACACACATACACACACACACACACACACACACACACCCCAGGATGTGATCTTAAGCTGCAGATAAGTTTTGAAAACCTGAACATTTCAGTAGAGTTGGATTTTTCCTCCTGTAGCCATGCAACATTTGTTAAAAAACAATTATTATATTCAGAAAACAAAGCGAGAAAACAAGACAGTTTCCAGTAACTGCTGTTCTCTGCCAGGACATCTATGAAACGGCCTGACTTCTGTACTGAAACTAAAGTATAGCCATTGTGCATATGGCCAGATGCAGGGAGGGCATAACCCTTTCTACTTTTCTATCCCCAGTTGTTCTGTGGTGAGTCCTGCAGACCAAGAAGTCAAGTACAGTAAACCCAAGGACCCCACAGTAACGGAAAATAGTGGTGTCCGCATGTGTCTTAGTGAGCATTTCTAGAGATGCTGTTTTCTTTGAAAAGGACAGACAGTCATAGGTTGGCATCCATGGGCTGGGCCAGTGCCTGGCTGTGCCCCCTGGATGCCCAGTGAGTGTTAGCCATTGATAACTGATGAGAAAATACCATGGCACTGTGTGCCACACACTCTGTGGCATTTATGGATTTTTTAAAATAATGCCCAGCTTCATTTCCCACACCACCAGCCTGTTTGAGACCAAGAAGGTGGTTGAAAAGTTAAGATGGCCATTAGAAAGCTTTGATTCCAAGAATGGAAAAAGGAGAAAAAGGAAGAAATGAAAAGACTGTAAACACACAGTAGGGAAAAGCCTTGGTGATTGTGCTGGTGCCACAACTTTTGCTACCAATAGTGATCCACATTTATGTGTTGATTTACAGAATCCAAAGTATTATGTAGATACGTTGTGATTTTTATGGAACTCAGAGCTCCTGGCTTGAATGACCTATTAGGGGAAAGATCTTGAGAGGAGATAGGTCACTGCACTTAGGAGTGAACTGAAAGTGTAAACAGGTGCAATTATCTGGAAACAAGTAAGCCTTGTGACTTCTGCCAAAACGATTGCTGCCTGCCGTTTCATGCCTGAAACAAAATGATCTAGAAACTCGCTCCTTCACGAGATCCATGATGTAATCGGCTCCATGCAACATCGCTGTTCACTAGAGGCCTTGAGGCCAGCAGCAATTCCCCTGCTCACGCTGTAGGGTACTCATTTTCTGGAAGCATCTTAGGATTATCACATGGTTCATGAAGCTTATATGACAGATTTACTGGGAATGGGAAGCCCAGGTCCCTGTGAGGGGGAAGAGGGCTTGTCCTTCCATGAAGCTTTCCCTAGTACACTTAGCGTCAACATCCTAAGTTTAAAATTAGCCTAGCTTTGTAAGTTTTAGACTAAGGGTTTTATTGTGCTTGTTGTTTTGTTACCTTTCCAATGTCATCCTGTTCCTTGAATTGGAAAAAAGGCAGGAGGCTTTGAGCGTCTGAGTGGGCTCTGGTGTTAAGGGGGATTCCCTGTCCCCTGAACTCGTTACAGTGCTATACCAAGCACCTCAACGAGCAGGCAAGAAGTCTGCACCAGAAAGTTGGGACCTCTTGAGCAGACCTCTCGGTGTTATATGTAGACTGTCATCTGGAGTTCTTTGCTTACACCTCCAAAATCTTCTTTTGTTTTATTTTGATGACGACAGTCAGTTGCTTCTAAGACTCAGAGAGTGAAGTGACTTCCTCAACACCTGTCACCCTGTTAAGCTGTGCTTACTGTTGGAGAGTTTCTGTCATATTACATGCAAAGCACAAATTCCCTCCTGTTCGGATCCTGGGCAGGTGATCATCTAAGTTGTTCTCACAGGAGGAAGTGACCTGTCAGCCAAGAGGTGAAGGAAGGAAGAGAGACAAACAAAGAGGGACACAGTAAATCTGCTTAAATGGCTTCGTGAGCCCCACTGGATGGGCCTGGCACTGGAATGTTATCACTTCTCCTGGCCTGCCAGGGCATCTGCTGCTTGCCTGAGGAGATGGTGGGGGACCAAACGTACGTGTGCAGCACATCTCCATTCTTTCGTGTCTTCCTCTTGGAAGAGAGGCTTGTTCTTGAGGATTTGCTCTCCCTTTTATGGTGACACAATGAACACAAGTGCTCATTTTTTTCTTCTTCCCTCCTTCATTTCTTTCTTTTTCCTTATGCCCTTCCAAAAATATTTACTAAGCACTTCAGGGACTAAAATGCCAGCATCAAATGTGAAAAACAACCATGTACTCATGGAGCTCATAGTCTATCAAAAAAAGTGTTAATATGTTCCATAGGGGTTAATAATGGTTATGGTGTTTTGATGAGGAAAGGCAAAGGACATGGAGGGCCTGTAACTGATGAATCCTGCTGTTCGTGGGAGGCCACACGCTTCCTATAAGGAGGAGTATTGAGGCTGAGATCCGAGAGGAAGCAGTCTAGTTGGAAACAGCATTGTGCAGGCCTCGAGGTAGGAGGAAAGAGAACTTCTCTCTTGTACACTTTCATTACCCAGAGAAATTTTGCACCAGCAAGTGTGTTCCTGTCATCAGGGACCACAGGCTGACTCTGTCTTCAACTTGGTATGAAACCTGCCTTCCCTCTTCATTCTTTTTTAGGTGATCACATAATAGGTAATAACTTATTAACTGGTTATGATCTTTGGTAACTTGAAACTCAGAGTTTTATCTGTAAGCTCACTTCTAAAGTGAATTATACCTGCAACCCTTAAGAATCTATCTCTCTCCTACTTTGTGCTCCTGTTGCATGGCAGCCCCTGCTGTCTTGACCTCCACCATGTGCTCCAATTTCCACTACACTGTGAACCAGATTGTACCCATCTCTGCATCTTCAGACTTCTGATAACACATAGGTGCTCAATGAATATTGCTTGGCCCATAAAAATGCAAAAATAATGGAAGGCTAGCTCCCTCCAACTGGATAAATATACCTTAAAGATTCTTCTTTTTCCCTCCTTTGTCTGATGGAGGTATTTTGTTGCCTGATATGATTCACTTTAGTAGAAAAGTTGAAGAGGAAACTTGAGTTTTCTGAGGAAAGAAAAGAAGTGTCCGTATTTGATCCCTGTCTTTTTCCCAGATGCTGCATTACATGTGAACTACACCCATCTCCCTGGGCAGTCAATGGCATGCCATTGATTTTAACAAAACACCACAAGAAATAATCCCTCTTCCCTGCAAGTACAAAGCACCAGGCAAAATGCTGGCAACTAGAATCCAAGGCAAGCAGTATTAGTAATGTTTCTAACCTGAGTTGTGGAACCACACTTGTGGTCATGGGAAAGTCAAAAGAAATTTGTTTAACCTATCAGTAGTGTGGAATAAGAATATTAATAAAGCTAAAGGAAAGATATTAATTAGAATTCCTGGGTGCAGCCATAGAAACTCACTCTAGCTAGTAAGAGGGCTAAGGGGGAAATTTTTTTAAATACTTTTTAAAAAATCAAACAAATAGCATGCTAATTTTGCCAGTGCCTGATAGCTATCCTCATTAAGACACTGGTTAATTCTAGTTCCAAATTCCCATGGAAGGAGTTTGATTGGCTCAGCTGGGGTCAGGTGTTCACCTCAGAACCATCCATGGACAGAGTGCATGGAATCCCATTATCCAAAGACAGAGCTCTTATCATTGTCACGTTGTATGTAGTGAGGGCAAAGAAGAAACAACGCTGAGAGCATCCACCATCAACTACCACGATCTCTGGTAACATGTGGTGTGGGAAGAACACAGAATCTCAGTTCTGCTGTTTGATATCGACCTAACCTTGAGCTCGCCACCTTTCTGAGCATCAGTTTTCTTAAGGAAAAGAATATCACCTTATGTTACTGTGAAAATCAAATAAGAGAACACTGGTAAAATGTCTGAGTTCAGCATGCAGTGGACGCGCTGCTGCCCTTGGTGTCTGAAAGGTGGCTGCGAGGCAGGTGTGTGATGTGGACAGCAGAGTCTTCACAAGGCCTACTGGCAGAGGAAAGACGTTTCCTCAGGCTGAACTCTGGGACAGCGACTGTCTCATAGAGCTTTCCGTGATGGTGGACCATTCTGTGTTTAGGTACAGTATGTTTATGTTGTATACAAGGCATGTGTGGCTATGGCATACTTCAAATGCACTTCTAATGGAGTCAGGGTAGCTGAGGAGCTAGGTTTTAAACTTTAGTGAATGTAAATTTATCTTTTTCTTCTTTTATTTTTTTTTTCTTGAGACAGGGTGTCATTCTGTAGTCCAGGCTGATCCTGAACTCATTGGTGTAGCCCAGGCTAGCCTTGGACTCATGGCAATCCCCCTGCCTCAGCCTCCAGAGTGCTGGGATTACAGCCAGCTTTATGTGGTGCTAGGGAACAGAACTCAGGGGCTTGTGCTTGCAAAGCAAGTGCGTTAACCACTGCACCATTCCTTGGCCCATGAATGTAAAATTAAATAGCCACATCTAATTAGTGGGCAGTGGGGCCTGAAGCAGTGGTTTCCATTTTAGCTGCACAGGAGAATCACTAGGGAGATTTTAAAACTGATAATGTCCAGATTCTGCTTACAGAGATTCTTATTTAATTACTCTGGGATAAGGCCCAAGCCTATGTTTTTTATTTGGTTGGTTGATCTTCCTTTCTTCCTTCCTTCCTTCCTTCCTTTTTTCTTCCCTTTCTTATTTCTTTCCTTCGTCTGTTTGAATGCCAGCCCATGGTGGCACATGCCTGTAATCCCAGTACTTGGGAGACTGAGGTAGCAAAGTTGCTGTGAGTGTGAGGTCATCCTGGCCTACATAGTGAGTTTAGGACCAGTTTAGATTACAGAGCAAGACCCTCACAAAATAAAACATGTATTTGCAGGAGGCAGATCGAACCCAGGGCCTTACACATGTTAGGCAAGTAACCTACATCCGCAGGACTTAAATTTTTTTTTCTTTTTAAATATTGAGACAGTGACTTGCTGCATAGCTCAGGCTGAGCTTAAACTTTGTGATCCTTCTGCCTGAGCTTCCCAGACTGCTGAGATTCCAGGCCTGTGCCACCACACCTGGCTCCTAGGTGTATAGCAGTCTGGAATTGAGAATCACAGATAAGGAGAGAGAAGAGGGAAAGTGGGGCTTAGGGAAGCTCCTCGGGCTCCCTTCTGAATGGCTTCTGTGTGGTGATCAGACACTCTTGTTTTACTATGCTTTGGGTTCACTATTTCTCCTGGAGAATTTATGTTAGTCAGCAACAATGACGTCAGCAAGCGGGGCTGGGTCAGCCATTTCATTCTCCCACCTGATCTCTTTTCTCCCTTTGCCAGGGTTCGGGTGTGCCAAGACGGACAGTTTCTGCACTACATCTTTCCCTACCAGTTCATGGACTCTCCTGAGTGGGAATCGCTGCATCCCTCCGAGGAGGGGGTCTTCCAGGTAACAGGGAGCCTGTGGCAGCATCGCCTCCTTATCTAAATTACTTTTTGTTGAGACAAAATACCCACCATCCACAACTTAAGGGAGGAAAGATTTATTTTAGCTCAGTTTCGGATCTCAGTCCTTTCATGGGCAGCTGGCAATGGAGGATGCTCATGGCAGAGGCCTAGTACAGGGAAGTTATTCACAGCATGGCAGACAGGAGGCCAAGTGAGCAAGGAGAGGCAGCGCTACCATGTATCCTTCCAGTCATGTTGTCCCAGTGATCCATCCCTTCCAGGCCAAGACCCACCTCTAACAGCATGAGTTTTATGAGTTGGAGGCCAGCCTGGGCTACATAGTGAGTTCAGAGCTTCTTCCAACCAGGCCCCACCTCTTAACAGCATGGAGTTGCATAGGTATTTCGTAACACCCAAATGCATGTGGCTTTTGGGGGCCATTCCACATTCAAAGCATAAAACTCCTTCACTCCAGGGCAAACCAGTAATACCCACACCTCCGCCTTTTCCTCTCACATCTATCCTTTGGCCTTTGCTAATGTAAAGCCAGAGTAGGACCATGATCATCTCCTCCTCTGTGGAAAGAGCCCTGGGTTGCTGGCAAAAGGATAAGGTCGGGAGGCTTTGGTCTCCGAAGGGCAGTCGGGTCACTCCTGTGCCTAAAACTCTTCCAGAAAACTCCAGTGCCCATAAGACACAATTCCACTCTCCTTACAAGGTAATATAAGACCTTTCGTCACTTCCAGCTGGACGTACAAGATTGCTAGGGCTTCCTTCAACACACTGCATTGCTGTGCAGCTCTGTGACTTGGTCTTTACTGTCCCTTCAGGTGAAACACATTTTGCTTAAAAGGGTAAGAGACCATGAGACCCCACTTCCACTGAAAAGCCTACTCAGATGGTCCTCCCAGCGTTACCTGCAGCTTCCTGAGCCCACTTGCCTGTTCTCTTTCTTTTACACACACTAACCTGTGCAGTGGTCCTCACTGTTCTAATGATCTGTGTTCCTTTCTGTCCTCTGCATGGTAAACTCTTTGAAGTAAAAATCTGAGCTCCTCCCTTCCTCTGTCCTCAGGCTCCAACATGTAGTCCCTGGAGCACAGTAGTAAAGGCTTGCTGAACTCGCTAGCCAGGGCACCGTTGATATCTCAGGGATGCTACGGGCACTCAGACGAATGCACCAAGAGGAGCATTGCTCCTGGTGGCTCTGCCCCGGCTCTCTTCTCTGCCAAGCTTTCAGATGTTGGCTGCTTTTTCATAGTTCTTCCTTATTAAGTAGCTACCAGTGGCAGGCATTGCCTATTGCATTGCTTCATGGATTTGTGCAACTTCTGGGTTGAGTATTATTATTTTCTCATCTAAAAAATTAGGAAGCTCAAGTCCTAAAACATCCAGCTGCCTAGCTCTACTCTTAATGTTGTTTGTTGAGAATGGAGGGACCACCAGTACATGGAGTTCACACACACACACACACACACACACACACACACAGAGGGATTTCTTTGTCCAGATAGTTTGCCAGCACTGTATTCTATATATCTCCTACCACTTTCTTCAGGGAGTCCCTCAAGCCAGCATATGAGCCAACCTCAAAAGAGAACCACACGCCAAGCAGTTCCACCTGGCTGGGCCTCCTTCCTTCCCCATCCTGACACTAGAGGTATAGTGACATGGTCTGAGGTGCAGTCTTCATCCCACTACAAGGACCACAAGCCAAGACCCCCTGTAATCCCATTCCCAGCCTTAGCCCCCCCACACACATATCCCCACTCTCCCTAACCACCAGCAGTCTGAGCTGGGAATTCCCTCAGGCCATAGGAATGTCCTGGATGGCTGAATCAGGTCCTGAGCCAGCCTGAGCAGCCTGACAGTGACACGGAGGAACAGGTGGTGGGAAGCCCATGTCCCTCCCTAAATATGCTTAAGAGGGAGGGCTGTAACCCCAGATGGCCTCTCCGCCTGGAATGAGTGTACACTCACATTCCTCCCATTTATATTTTTAGCACACCCCTTGTTTCAGCGCGATGAGATCCACACATTTGCTATTGGCTGTGTGAAATCCCATTTCCTGTTTGCAAATGTCAAATGTCCCAAGTTGTAGTTCATCCTGTCCTTGCCTTGTGCAATTATATAGCCTGTGTTGACTGAGCAATAAATCAGCAGTGACTGCCAGGATCGTAACTCACGTCATGTTTAACACGATTCAGTCAACATTCTGTTACACCTCTCAACAATTCAAGTACCTCAGAATCTGACTCGTCAGCTTGGTGATACGGTCCTGAGTCATGGAGAGCACAGCACAGGAGACATCTACCCTTCTTCCAGTTTGTATCTTTTATTGGATCTAAAGCCCAGTTGCGTGTTATCTCTTTAATCCCTTCAGCTAACCTCTTAGGTTAACATGAAGGAAAAAGCTAGATACTTACCAAAACTTTATTACAGACATGTCCATATCCGTCAAGAAATGCACTTCTGCAGCACCTTTATGGAGGATTTTGTACAGGACACATGAAAGTGACATCAGGTTGTAAAGTAGTCTTTACCTGATTCACTGGTCACTTTTTAAATATGTATTGAGCACTCCTTATATGCCAGAAATTGCTAAACGTCAGTGAACAGACTTGATGAAGGTCCATGCCCTCATACAATTTATACTCCAGTGGGAGACATGAAAAATAAGTTATAGACATAGCAAATAAGTAAATCATGGAATATGTCATAGGATAAATAGTTTTTAAAAACAAACCAAAGAACCTGGGCATGGTGGCACACACCTGTAATCCCAGCACTTGAGAGGCTGAGGTAGGAGGATTGCTGTGAGCTGGAGGTCAGGTTGGACAACAAAATGAGTACAGAACCAGCCTGGATTGCAAAGCTGAGGCCGCACAGCCTGTCTCAAAAAATCAATCAATTAATTTTTAAAAAGCAAAATAGAGTAGTATAATGGAAAGATGTTTGCAGTTTTAAATAGAATAGTCATAAAAGTCCTTGTTAAGAAGGTGACATATGAGTGAAGACTTGAGAAAAGTGACAGTGTGAGCTCTGTGGGTACCGGACAGAAAACAGCAGGTGCAAAATTCCTGAGGGTGGGCTGGCATGAGGTAAAGAAAGGAAGCCAAGCCCCTGAAATAGAGGGAAGGGAGAGACTAGCAAGAGAGGGTGCTGGAAAGCTGTTGAGTGGCCAGATCACGCAAAGGCCAGAGCATGCATGTATTTCCTAGACACAGTCAAAGGGGTTTCCAAAGGAGTTTGATGTGGATGTGAGAGAACCAGGGAAGTCTGAGGCCTTTGACTCAAGCAACTGGAAGGATGGAGCTGAAATCTCCCCCTGAGAGAAGGGCTGCCACTGGGAGAGTTGGGTGGGGCAGAGGGTGGAATGTTCCGTTGGGATATGTAATTTATTTTTTGAGATAGGGTCTTGCTCTGTAGCCCAGCTGGCCTTGGGCTCCATCCTCCAGCCTCAGCCTCCTGTGTGCTGGGATTAGGGCCTCACACCCAGCTTTATGTGATGCTGGGGAATGGAACTCAGGGTCTTGGGCTTTTAAGCACTGTAACCACCGTGCCATTCCTCCAGCCCAGGGGTATGTTAGTTTTGCACCACATATGGACAGTTAAGTCAGCTCCTAGGCTGCTGGACATTTGAGTCCGCAGTTCAAAAATGGGGTTAAGACATAAATTTTGGAGGTGGTTATACAAGATGATAATTAAAACTACTGTGTTGGATAAGATTGCTGTCTTAGTTACTTATTAATGCCTGTGACAAAATACCCAACATCCACAATGTAAAGCAGGAAAGCTTTATGTAGCTCAGTTTCCAAAGGTCTCACCCCATCTGGCTGTGAGCAGCAGGCAAAGGTGGAAGCACATGCTCACCCCACTGCAGACGGAAGCCAAGAGAAGCAGGAGCAAGCTGTCCCAGGAAGAAGCTGTAGCAGCATTTCTTCTTCCTGCTTTCCTTTAATTACTTCAAGCTGCCAGTTGGGCCCTGCCCCTCCTTCACTTCCTGGCCACAAGTCAATAACACAGGCCTGAAAACTGTGCCCTGTGTGTCCCCAATTGCAACAAGAAGACACAGTCTTTCCAATCAAACCTTAAACACCTGCCAGCTGGGCCCTACCTCCCTGTCACGCAGCTCCACAGTTACACCACCATATCCAAATAGAAGAGGCTTTTGGGGGACACTCCAGATCCAAATTGTAGCAATTGCCAAGTGAGTTAGTGGGGACAGAGAAGGGCCCAAGAACGGAGCCTCTGAAATTAGGAAGTTGGAGAGAAAATTGGGAATCAGCAAAGGAACCTGAAAAGGAGACATCAGGAGATTCCTCAAAAAGTGTGGGGCAGTGGGGACCAAGCAGGGAAGTCTGTCAAAGAGGAGGGATGACCAACCAGGTCGCACACTGGCCCCTGGATGCAGCCACCTACAGGCCATGCGTGACTTTAACAGGAGCAGCACCTGGCAATGCTGGGACTTAGTGAATTAAGCAGAGGGAAAAGAGAAAAGCAAAAGAAAGCAAGGATGACCACGTTTATGGGGTTTGCTGAAGAGAAGAGCAGACCGTTGTCATGGTTGTCACCTAGGGAAGTGACATGAAGAATAAGGGTTCTGTATTTAAAATTTTGATGTTTTTCGTTTGTTCATTTGCTTGATTTTGTGGTGGAAAAAGTAATGGCATGTTCACAGGAATGCCTGCACTCTTTGTGTTTGGCTTTAAAGACAGTGTTTCCACCCAGATTAGCTCTTCCTCAATGCACTTCCTGCGTGTTTGGCCCTCTGCTTTCTTGTTTGGGAATTGTTAGCACTGAGGTGCAGGATAGGCTAGGTGGTGACCATTACTGGCTGAACTGTTCCTAAGGACAGGCTGTAGTTTTCAGAGTTCTCTCTCACGAAGCAACATGCACAGAGACAGCAAGCAGCCTATGGGAGGTTACACAGCTGATAAAGAGGTAAAGCTAAGTCCTGAAACCAGCTGCTGCTCTAGTTGGTGTGACTTAGGGCCCAGCCCATGGTGCTCACAGTGAGGGGAGGCAGAAAGCTGTGAAGGCAAAAGAGTGAAGAAAATGGAGGAAGAGTACCGCAGGCGGGGAGGGAGACGGAAGGGACCAGGAGAGCAGCTGGAAGTGCAGGCGTGTCGAGGGCTGCATGTCATCTGTGACAAAAGGACATTTGGAATGCCAGTCCTGCTCTTGATGTGCTTACCCATGTAACAACCTCAGTGCAGGGCCTGGCACTATTTATTAATGACCCACGGCACACCAGGAGCATGGAATTTCTCACATCCACTGGTGTAATGTAGATTTGCCTCCTAGACGTGTAGTGAATGCTCAGAAAACCCTAGAGGGTTAAATAAATAGAGACAGCGTCTTTGGCTCCTGTTTGATTCCCTAATTTCATTCATCAGAATCGTTTAGTTAATCACATGACCTAGTTAACAGTCGATTCAGGGACCTGAATCCCAGGCCAGAGCTCTGTCTGCATGAGGCAGCCCAGCATACTAGTCAGAAGTGTTTTCTCTCACTGAACTTTGTCCCAAATCCTTTGTCCCCCTCCCAATATATTATCTTTCTTTATACTTAAAATGAGTAAGGAGTAGCATCAGCATTTTGACTTTGCAGAAGCCACTCTCCATCTGTCTCTCTCTCTCTCTTTACACACACACACACACACACACACACACACACACACACACAGAGGTACACACTTACCATTTGACCTCACCTTCTCCAGCCAGTACCAGCAGTACTAGTATCAACCATGGAACCACAGATGGAGAGCTAAGGAAGTTGGATATGGAAACTGAGGCTCCCAGGGGTGATAGGCAAGTGAGTGAGTGGCCGACTCTCGGGCTGTCCATGTCAGGAGGACACGACAGAAATCATCCCCTGGACCTCCTCCAGGCAAGGACATGGAGGGATACCTTGATAAAAGTGCAGCCACTTGCCAGTACTCCATATGTTTCTCTGTTCTCAGCCTGGAACTTTTTTCACTGAAGATTGAACTCAAAGGCTGTGCACTGAGCTATATCCTCAACCTTTTATTATTATTATTATTATTATTATTATTATTATTATTCTCATTTGATAAAGACTCCCACCCAGCTAAGACACATTTTGTAGTTCAAACCTTGCCTCTTGAAGAAATCTTGTCAAGATGGCAACCGAGTAACAGAGCTGCACAATGTCTCCTCATGGACCCACTTAAAAAGTTGAGAATTTAGTCAAAAACTGCCTGTTCAATGTAGCTAGGACAGGGAGGAGCACCCCAACAACTGAAAGGAGGCCATGGGAAGATCACAAATCCTGAAGGAACATTGGAAGTGGAGGAAAAAAAACAGCGTCCCAGGAAGCCTCCCAGGCCAGCTGCAAACAGCTGGGAGCCGCAGGCATCTGCAGATGGCGGAAAGCCTGCGTGGAGCCTGGAACATCTGACTGCACTAGGAGAGGAAGGAGCACCAACAACTGACAGGAGGCCATGGGAAGCTCAAGAATTCTTAAGACATATGGAAAGTGAAGAAAAACATTAGCTGACTTGGTGTGGTCCTGAGCTGCTGGCATCCACAGACCACAGATGAAGGAAGGCTCGAAGTCCAGAAGCTCAGATTGAGGTAAGCGTGAATCTGGGAGAAACGGGAATCATCAGCAGCTGGTAGGCCCAGCATCCGAAAAATGAACCTGCAGGCAGTGCATACTACAAGTGCAATGTGCACTCCCCCTAGAAAAGGCCTCTTGGAGCCCAGATCAGAAGCAGTGGTCAACAGCCATCAAATGACATAAACAGGAGCCATTTAGAGAGAGAGAGAGAGAGAGAGAGAGAATGAATTTGAGTCTGAATTGTTTAGAGTAAAAGGAAGCTCAAAAGAGCACATCAAGGCTTTTGGGGTCACTCTTAAGCAGTGCCTAGAAAGAAACTGGCACAAGAAGCAGTTGCAGAGAAGAAAGGCTGCTGACCTCCTGAATGGCTCAGTGTAGTTGGCAGCACCTCCAAGAGTCGGGAGCCCCACCTTCAGGGGAGGGAAGCCAGGCTAGGCAAGAGAGCTTTGCTGAAGGGGCTGTGGGTGATCGTGACACTTCAAAGACCATTAGACTGTTAGGTCCTCCCTCACTGCCTACACCCAGCACAGAATTCAAAGGATTTGCAGCTCTCCCCACACAACATCATAGCTGTTCAAAAAAACCTCTCAACTAGGCCTTTAAAGTGAAGTCCCTCAACAACAGAAACATGGAAAGAAGACAACAGGACACCACAGAAATGCCTGAGACCCCAGAAATTAATGTCAGGGGCCCTAAAATAGTGGAACTCATAGAGAAGAAAGTCAAAAAGCAAATAAATGAGTCGAACAACCAGTTCAAACAAGATATTCTCAAAGAAATTCAAGCATTCATCAGTGGGCTTAAAGAGGAACTTAATAATCAAATAGTGGTCATAATGGATACAAAGCTCATTGAGCATGTTGAAGACACAAATAAAAACTTGGCTGAAGTAAATAAAGAAATGCAAGATATGAAGGTACATTTTAATTGAGAAGTGGGAAATCTAAAAAGAAATCTAGATGAAACTGAGGCCATGAAAATTATATGTAACAACAGGGAAAGACGACTCAGATATTGTGAAGACAGGCTAAGGAAACAAATGATATAATTAGGCACGACTCCAAAATTAGAAAAGAGCCAAGTAGTTGGGTACACCAGCTGATTGATGATTCAAAGAGAACCAATCTCTGAATTATGGGTGTGGGAGAAAGAGCAGAAGATAGTACCAAAGGTATAAAGAATTTATTCACTGAAGTAGCATAAGAAAATCTCCCTAATCTAGAAAAAGAAATTAATTTTTAGGTACAAGAAGCTTATATATAGAATACCAAATAACCTCAACCTGCAATGAGACTTGCCATGACACATCATAATCAAAACCTCAGAAATACAACATAAAGAGAGAATATTAAAAGCAGCAAGAGAAAAACAGACATTATCTTATCAAGGCAAACCCATTCAAATTACTGCAGATTTCTTAATGCAAACTTTAAAGGCAAGAGAGCCTGGAGCAAAACTTTTTAAGATTTAAAAGATAGCAAGTGTCAACCCAGGTTGTTGTATTCAGCCAAATTATCTCTGAAAATTGAAGAAGTAAAAAGTTTTCATGACTGAGGATTCCTAAAAAAATTTGCAACCACTGGCCCAGCATTGCAGAAAATACTTGAAGGAATCTTTGAAAGAAGTAGAGAGACAAGCAGCACCAAAAAACATGAAAGAAGGGAAACACCTAAAGATAAAGCATAACAAAAAGAATAGATTGATATCTGAATCATTTGATTGGTATCCTTCTAAAACAGTACCAGATTTCTCATAAAATCTGTGAATCTTCCCCAATAATTATTATTTTTAATAGTATATGAGTTGGCAAAACATAATAACTCTGTTCAACATAGGGAATTGGTATAAAGTCTTTAAAAATAGGCATGTGTGAAATTAGGGGTGGATAGGAAGGTAAAATGATAAACCAAATCTGGCAAAAAGTTAATAATTAGTGAAATGTAAGTAGATAATTTGTGAAAATTTAAAAAGTCTGAAATGCATAAACATGCCAGTCTATCTATTGCTTTAAGTGTAGTATACTTATGTGATATAGATTTAAACTCATTTAATGTAGCATGTCTTTTGAATGTACAAACATTTACCTTTCAGAACTCAGCTAAGGAATATGAAATTTAACTTCTCTCTTTTTCTTTCTCACATTTTCTTGCCTTATAAATTTCATTGTTATAGATCTCTTCTTATGTGGACTGGTGGGTGAAGCCACATTAAGGAATCTCAACAAAGATATAGTAACATAAGAAAAAAAGAACTTATGGCAAATTGTCCCAATAAAGGTCTCTGCTGGACCCAGAGAAGAGGCATCAAGCAATGGCCACCGCAGCCCATTCTAGGGGTGGGAAGCTGAGCTAATAAGTGGTGACTTGAGTGGTAAAGTGAGTCAGACACAGAAGATTAAATATGTTAAATATCACATGGTTTCTCTGATTTGGGAAACCCAGAACACACGCATTCTATAGAACCAAATGGGTGTGATAGTGGGAGTTACGGGGGCTGGGGAAGGTATGGGGAGACCAAAAATGGGGAAGGGAAGGGACCATAATATTGATGAGATATATATGTGCATAAAATACTCAAGTTCATTGTAAACATTACATATTACATATATATATTTATATATTTATTTACTTATAAAAATAGTGGGGGAAAAACTTGCCTCTCTGCTCCTGACCCACCTCAGGTGACCTTGACTGCAGAGACTGAATGTAGTTATATTTCCTGGCCCCGGAAAAGTCTCCACCACCTCCTGACCAAAGAGCGATACATCTGCCGCCTCTTTTCCGTCATGCTGGGCTACGACATCTCTGAGAAGCTCTACACGCTCAACGAGAAGCTCTTCGCCAAGTTTGGACTGCGCTTCGATGTCCGCCTCCCCAGCCTCTACCATGTCCTCAGTCCCTCTGCCTCTGACGGAGGGCCAGAGTCTGAGAAGGGTGACGAAGAAGTCTGCGAGGCAGGCATGTGCCCTGCTCAGGCTGTGCCCACCTCTGTCCAGCAAACGCCCCCTGGTGCTCCCCCTCCAGTTGCCACCAACCGTCCTGCACCTATGGCCCGGGCCCGGATGTCCAGGCCTGACAGCGGCACCCCGGGTGAGGACTCCACCAGTCTGGTGCTGGAGGATTTTGAGGAGGTTTCAGGATCAGAGTCATTTATGGATTATAGGAGTGATGGGGAGTACATGAGGTGAGGGCACAGTCACCGGCTCGGGACCCCATGTAAGTACGCAGAAGGCAGCTGAATGCATCCCTGCCAGCCATGGGCCTTGGCTCAGCCTGTAAGGGCAAAACCACCATCTTATGGGGGCGTCTTCTCTCCTCAGGCTCCCAGAAAGGGGCGTTAATCCAACCTTGCAGACAGCAACTCACTCCAGGTGCACACAAGCCATGAAAGGATTTTCAGAACTCATTTATTATTAACCGTGATTGCATTTGGAAAGTGGGCATTTTGAGCAGGCAGGTAGGCAGCTAAATTCTTTTGCAAGGTTGCTAATAGCTAAGGCCACCCCCGGGGCTAAAGGGGATCTGATTTATGGTGTATGATTTAAAGGACAGAAAGAGAAAGCAGACCTGGTTGTGTTTCCTATTGGTTGTATTGCTGGTGTAGAGTCAGCTCCTTCAGTGCTGGTTACTTAGCTCGGGGAAAGCAGAAATCTGTTAAAAATTACATATTTTATTTTCTCCGTAAGTAATTTTTTCAGTAGTCAATAATCTTTTTTAGTAATGAATCTTTTTATTACTCTTCCTGATACATAATAATTGCATTCAACTTGGGGAATGTGTGCATATACATCCTGCATCTTAATGAGTGTCACTTCCCCTACCCTGGCCGCCACTTGGCCCCTGTCCTCAGATCCCCTTCCGGTCTCAGCAAAGTCTACTTCCCTGTTTCCGATCATCTCTCTCTTAGTTTGTTTTTTGAATTATTTATATTTTAGGTTTCTTATATAGGAGAAATCATGTGATAATTCACCTTCTGTGCTTGACTTATTTCACATAGTAGGATGGTCTCAAGTCACATGTTTTAAAGAGGCTCATGGCTGTGGGCTAGTAGTTTTGGGAGAAAAATTCTCCCCATCTTGCTTTCTCTTGCCCAGTAGAGGTGCTGGTCACTCTGGCAGAGGACTGGGTGCTGTTCTGATTAAACATTACTGTGAGCTGGGACCAGTGACACAGGCCTATAATCCCAGCACCCTGGGAGGCTGAGACAGGAAGATCCCAAATTCAATCCAAGTGGACACCGTAGTGACTTAGTGAGACCTCGTCTCAAAACCCAAACAAATAAATGTGGTAGAGATGAAGTCTAGTGCAAAGGCCCTGGGCTCAATCTCCTGTGCCACAACATAACAGATCAAAATAAAACAAAACATTACTGTGCAGGGACAGGTACAGAGCAGCCTGGCTTTCCCCAGCAGCCCACGCATGGGAGGGCGGCTGGCCGTGAACCTGGGAGGGCCTGATGGTGCAGGCAGGATTTCCCTTTCAGAGTGTGTTTGAGAAAGGTCGCACTCAGCAGTTCTGGGAAACTGCTTTCGTGTTCCCCCAGCTGCTGTCATGGTGCTGTGACATTTTCCTCTGGGACTGTACCTTCCATGGTGGAGGCCTGGCTTTTCCTGAGGAAAATCCCACCATCTTCTACATGGAGTGCATTTCTACACCAAGGAGGCACTAAGAACCCCACCCCTCTTTGGGAAGCACCAACAAATTTCTTGGGAAACCAGCCCAGTGAGGGAGGCTGCAGAGCAGAGAGCCAGCGAGCGAATGTTGGCCAGGGAGGGATCAAAGGTTACATTTTTAAAAATTACACTAAAAGGCACAGTGGCCTTGATCCCACGGAAAATATCCACTTCAAACCTACTTACCCGACTTCCGTTCCACTCTGAAGCAGTTCCGAAAGTCCTCCTTGGTGAGACTTTACGAGGTGGTCTAGTGCCAGGGCTGCACGCCATCCAGCCTCAGGGCAGGCCCCACAGGTACAACGTGTCCTCATCTGGCTTATTCACTGGACTTGGCACCTGTCGTTTCCGCCTCTTCCCCACATAAAAATGACCATGAAAAGGTGGATGTTTTGAGCTGATTGAGGCCATCAAGACAGCCACGACAGCACACCCAAGCCATCGAAGGGCCTGCACCTGCCCGGAGCCATGATTCGTCCTGGCCAACCTTACACGTCTTGAGAAGTAAACAAGCGACTTTAATCACACTGGGGAACACCACGCAGCAGCGCTCGGGAGAGGGGGCTTGTGGACCGGCTCCGGGTGCGGCAAGAACAGCACGGTAACTGTGTTCCAAATGAAAGGGCCGACTTTGAAGGGGGGTTAAAGGCACTGTGTCTCTTACGGTAACATTTTTAAATTTTAAGCATTTGCTGCAGTTTTTTGATCACACCTTAAATGTTTTATAAGAATAGTTAAAGAAGCAAGAGAGATGGACGGTAAGAGGTGAGATATTGGACTACGCAGGTGGAGTTTACGACCTGGTCAGGTACCAGGGTCCAGGCAGCCGTAGCTGAGCCAGTTCTGGCCTGGCTCCAAGGACTTCCTGAGAGCCTCCCGACTCGTGTGGCTGCTCACCCTGCCTTCTCTGCCACTGCCGCCGTCCCCGGCCTGCTCGGTCCCTCTTACCCTGTCCACAGCGGTGTCCTGCCGACTCCTCTGCTGTCCAGCGTGCCGACCCACATGCACTTCCTTATCTGCACACCCATTTCCCCATGTTGCTCCTGTTCTCTTTTACTGGTTTCCACTTACTTTCTTCCTTCTCTTTCTGACTCCCGCTCGGTCCTTGACTGCCTTCACCTGCTGCTCTTAGGTGTCCCTTTCCTTGTCTTCCCCAAACCACTTCTCCCCTTGCTGCTCCCCTCTTCAGTGGTCCTGACCGCTTGGTTTGTTGCTGCCCACTTCCTGGCCTTCCTCTCTGTATTCTTCCTCTCAACATACCCCATACACCCATCTTCTTAGTTTCTAATACCAGTCCACAGTATACTTTTCTCTATTGAGAAAACCACTCAAGTAAAGGTGTGAAAATTCCCAACTTAAGGAAAGTTTTCCAAAAGTCAAGGAACACGTAGAAAGATTATGGCCTGGGAACTCCAAGCCCTGGGTTCCACTTGCTATAGCAAAGTTTGGATCTGCTACCAAGCCACCTGTGACTTTCTGCAAATCACACATCCTGCTTGTTTCTTGGTTGAGCTGCTGGGCCAGCCATCACCTCAAGCCTCCCGGATGGGCGAGAGCAGGAAGAGGGTGGGCTTCCCAGAGAAGGAGGGGCCACCAGTCAGCCAGCCCTGTGCTCGGCCCAGGATGTTTGCGGATCTTTCAGCAGAAACTCTGCTCCAGTGTTACTTTTCTGGTGCCTGGTCTCCCAGTACCGAGAGGAGGATTCTGCCTGGCTAGAAGCTCCCTCTATTCTGCACCTGTTTTGTTTAAAAAAAAAAAAAAAAAACTATCCCCTACCTTGCGACTCCAGGCAGACTTTCTACATGCTCACTGGCTCAGCCCTGACCACTATCCTATGAAATGCCTCTTTCTAAATTCAGACTTTCAGACTTTTTTGAAACTTCCAATGAGAAAACTCCTAATATAACTTATTCTGCAAAGTGCAGGCGTTTGGAATGCACAGAAAGTAGGTGTTTTATGTTTGTCTTTTTTTGGAAAGAAAAAACATTTTTTGATTTTTAAACCAGTGAGTTCAGGACAACTTGAAAACATGATCAAATTGGCCAAATTTCAGATGTTTTTCAATTTATACTATGATAATGAGATAATTTAACATGAGACTATCTGAAATTCTGTTTTGGAGTGTTTGCTTTGACTTATTTGCTGTCCGATTCTTTAGAGGGTCACTTCTTTAATGAGTAAGCATATTCCCTTATAAACTGATTAGTAGCAATTACCATTCTCATTACAAAGCAGGGTGCCATTCCCTGGCTATTTTCTGGCTCTTTAATTACAGAACGTTAAGCCGTCACTATTCGAGCCAGTGCCCGCTTGCATAAGAGGCGTGAAGCTGGCTGATCTGCATTGTTAGGAGCGACACAGACTTGTCACATCGACGCTGGAGCTTGTCTCATACAATCCAATTTAAGGACAACCAAAAATAGTTAGAGCTTCCACTGACAGGAGCTGTTCTCTGAAAACAGTACGTGATTTCCTCCTGGTGGTGTCCAAAACTGAGCCAAAATTGAAAGCTGTGCCTCTCCCCTGGCAAAGCAAGCTGGGGCCTGTTTGGTGCAGGCCTATAATCCACAACTCTGGGAATCTGAGGCAGGACGGTCACAAGTTCAAGCCCAGCCCAGGCAACTTAACAAGACCTTCTCAACATGAATAAATAAAGAGGGCTGGAAATGCAGCTGGGTGTGAAAGCCCTCAGTTCCATTCCTAGTACCTCTAAATAAATAAATAAAAGCAGGCAACCAAACAAAAAAACAATCAGCAAGCAATGCAGTGCTCGGGACCATGTACCCACGCAGCTGTCCTGCAGGACCATGCTATCCCTACGCCCACGATGCCCGCAGCTCAGTCTGTGGGCAGTCTCTGCAGCATTCCTTCTGCCGCAGAGGGGAAGCCCTGAGAATGAGAGACTTGGGCTGAAATGCGTCTTTGAGGTGTTCAGTTGCATTGGGTAATAGACCCGGTACTACACACTAAATTGGAATCTGTGTGAATTGTGGCCAATTTTGACTTTTTTGGTGCTGTTCTGAAAACTCTGTGGTTTGAAAGGTAAAACTGTATATTGTTTTGTTTCTTTTAAATAAGTAAATGATATAATAAACAGATTACTACATAGAGGCAAACCGTAGTCCAGGAAAGGAAAATAGGACATAGCGCCAAGGGGCAGAGAACCGACTCAGTGTTCACCAGCTGGCTGCCATGTCTTTCAGTCTCTGTTCACAGTACTCATGTGAGAAACTGGTGGACCTGAAGACATTTAATCTATAAAAGGGGGGGGGGGAGGAGTATAATATTTTCAATTTTAAAAGAAATGGGAATTAGAACTTGACTTAATCTGGCATAGTTTTGTGGGCAGAAATTGACCTAAAGATATGTAGGGAAGAATTTCAGCTCAGTATTAATAATAATAACATCACTGGAAAAGTCTAAGCAGGAACCAGAAAAAATTTCAAGATTTTAGAAGTTGATACAGGACCTGGGAAAATAATACCTTAGATTATTACTACTAAGGTAGCAGCTCTGCCATGCTTCGCTTCCGTGGTTCTCCCAGCTCGACTCCAGTCCCGCCACTAACTGCCATCAGGAACAGGTGTCTCTGCCCACCTCACTGAGCAGTTGGGAGGGAGACGGAGACGGAGCATAGGAAGGCGGTCAGTGGGCAGGAAAGCACTAGTAACTGTGTGAGGGAGTTTAAAAGCCTGGTGTGTGCAACTGATTAGCAGTGTCCCACCCCCACCCCTTCCCCCGTCAGAGACACAAGATTCTCCTTCTATTTCCCCCAGGGAAGGGGACAGCTGGGCAGATCCCATGCGTCTCCTCAGCTCCTTAGCTTCTCAAGGGCCTAGCGATGGTCTCAGCCCGTTGGCCTTTGCTCAGGAGACCTGTCTCTGCAGTCCTACGTTCAGGCACTGTTCTCACAGAACTACTGGGAAGGCTCCTTGCTCTTGGACGTGTCATGGCAGGCCCTGATCAGGATGTCTCATCGCCCACCCCTGTGCGCCAAAGGTCTTTGGTGTCCGGATGGCAGCTCCCGCGGCTCCGGGCGCTCTTCTATTTTTGTTTTACATGTTTCTTTTTTCTAGAAATAAGACGGGAGCCTTGTAGAGCTTACTATATATCAATACACGTTTTTGTTTTGTGTTAAAGTCATTCAAATCTTGTCTTTAAAAAACCCCCACATTCAGCCTGATAGATTGTTCACAGGAAGTAGGCAAAGTGGGTCTGCTGGTGCTCACCGCGGAACAGGAGGATGGCCCCGGACAACTTCAAATCTGACTCGCCCATGGTTCTAGAGCCAAAGAATTCAGAGGTGCCTTGAGCCCACCCTCAGGCAGGGCGCAGCTAGAACTGGAACCTAGTTCAGCGAAGAGCACCAGCGACCCTGACACCTGCCTTCTCCTTCCGCAGCGCCCCGCGCCGCGCCGCCGCCAAGCAGGGGAGCGGCTCCGCTGGCCCCCGTCCGCACCCCCGAGCTGTGAGGACCCCGGCTGCCCTCCTCTCCACGCGGGAAGCTGCCAGCAAGTGGGCTGCACACACACCCATGCGCAGCTGTGCCTGCCGAGGGACCGATGGCCACGGCCCAACCTGTCCCCACTCATGGCGGAGTCCTGGCAGGTGGCTCAGCCCCTCTGAGCCTCGGCTGTCCACGGGTTTACAAAACCCACCTCGCAGGGTTGTGAGGATCAAATTGAGTTAGGTAAAGTACCTGCCACGTGTCGTGGCAGCTAGGACACACTCAATAAAGTACTTTTCTTCTCCCTCTGTTGTTTTTTTGAGTTGTCTAAAGGGACCAATTGAGTCAGCTATCTGAGAAATTTTCACTGGTGGTTAATTTTTATTTTTGAATTGAGACATTATGGAAGCAGACGTTTAAAATCTCAGTTTTTGCTTTAGACTTTAAAATTCAACTTACAAAACCATGTTGCCAGGCCTGGCAGCACAGGCCTGGAACCCCAGCACTTTAGGAGGCTGAGGCAGGAGGATGGCAAGTTTGAGCCCAGCCTGGGCAACTTAGGAAGACTCTGTTTCAAATAAACAATAAAATGGGGCTGGGGATGTAGCTCGGAGCCAAGGCTCTGATCGAAACCTCACCACCACCACCACCACCACCAATAATAATAATGGCAGTAGTTTTAAAATATTTTTATTCATATTTTCTGGTAATTTGGGTCTGCAACTCCTATTTCTATAACAATGGTTTTAAATAGCTTCGGACTTCCTTTTGCTCAGAGTTGGGACTAGCCTGGGCTCTGCAGAATGGTGCTCACTTTGCATTTTCCTTTCTCTTTTTATTTTTACAGAAAAAAATTTTCCAAAATTCTTCTTCTTGTTAGTATGTGCTTGTGATGCATAATATATAATAACAATAAGCTTGAGAAGTTGGTGTGTATGCGTGTCACACCCTGGTCGTGTTACCTCCTTTCCCTCTTCCCGCCCCCTCACTCCCCCACGCCCACACATCCCCTTTCTCTTTCCACATTCTTCTTCTTCTTCTTTTTTGAAATGGGGTCCCGCTCTGTAGCCTAGACGGGTCCTGAACTCACTGTGGAGCCCAGGCTGGTCTTGGACACACAACAATCCTCCTGCTTCAGCGTCTTGAGTGCTGGGATTACAGGCGTGCGCCACCACGCCCAGCTTATGTGGTGCTGGGGAATAAAACTCAGGTACTCAGCACTTGCTAGGCAAGCAATCTAACTGCTGAGCCATTCCTCCAGCCTCTCTTTGTTAGTTAATTAATTAATTAATTAATTTTATTTTTGTCCATTTGACTTGTCTTTTTGTGAGAGCGGGGTATTGAAGTTCCCTAGTGTGATTGTATCGGAGTCTACCTGACCTTGCACGTCCAGAAGTTTCTGTTTCATGAAACTGGGTGCAACAACGTTGGGTAAAGATGTTTATAGTCGTTGGCTCCTTTTGTTGAGTTCTTTCTTTCACCAGTATGTAATGTCCATATTTGCCTCTTTTAATCCGGGTTGGTGGGTCTGCTGTGTCTGAGAATAGCTACTCCTGCTTCTTTCCAGGCTTGAGCAGTGTGGAGCATTAGTCGCCATCCTTTCACCTTCAGTCTGTGTGCTTCTTTGTGGTGAAGTGTGTTTCTTGAGATTTGTTTTTTGATCCAATCGGCCACTATGTGTCTTTTGATTTGTGAGTTAAGACCATTAGCATTGTGAATTATTATTGTAAGATATTTGCTGAATCCTGTTAGTGTCTTGGTTTTTTTAGGTGTTGGTTCTCTGTTTCCTTTGTTAGACTTTGCGTTTCAGTGTTTCCTCTCCTCTGAATTCTTCGGTGCTGCTGTTCTCTCTGACTCTATCAAGGTTCCCTCAAGGATTTTCTGCAATGCTGATCTAGTGGTTGTAAAACTTTTTAGAGTTTCTTTGCCAGAATTCCTTCAATTTTCAGGATAATTTTTCCAGATCCAACAATCCAAGTTGACATTTGCTTTCTTTTAACGCTTTGGAAGATTTCATTCCAGGCTTTCCTCGCCTTTAAGGTTTGCATTGGGAAATCTAAATCCTTCATACCTTTTGTGTTGGCCTTTGCTCTTTTCTCACACCTGTAACTCTGAGGTTGGTTTTCTTGGGCACATTCAGCAGTAGTTGTTTCCAGCTGCCTTGCTGTCTTGTTTTGAGTTTGTCCTTGGATGCATCGTTTAATTCACTAACCTTGTTTTCAAGGTCTGACATTCTGTCCGCATAGTGTTCAAGCCAGTTTCCCTTGCTTTCAATTGAATTTTTCATATCCTCTTGACTTCTTTTCAGATTCTCCACTTCCATACCAAACTGGCCATACGTGTCTTGCTAGTCTTGTTCACCTCAGCCCGCGTTTTGTGTCTTCTATAAGCTCAGTAAACTTTTTATTCATTAAGACCATTATTTGTCTATTAAATTCCTCTCTCATCTTGCTAATTATTTTTTGCGTTTGTTTAAAATGTCTTGTTTAAACTGACTGCTCACTTAGTCCACTTGTTTTTTGACTTTGCTATAAGTTTCACTATTTCAGGCCCCATGATACTAACTTCTAGGGAGTCAGACATTTTGGCAGGTGTCCTGTTGCTTTGTCTTCTCATGATTCTCTTGCTAATGTGAGCGTCACCTAGCGGTAACGGTGGCACATTGTTCAAGATGGCGGATCTTTACATTTTTGCACCATACCCGACCAGGTGACCAGGCAGAGGCAGAAAGGAGGGAGGAGGGATTAGGATGTGACTTTGTGATAAACTTGGCACTGAGTAATGACGTTGTGATGAACGTGGCCCTGAGCCAATGCTTTAGACCTTCCCGGGAAGACTGTGAATCCCACCAATGGGAAACGGCGGGGGCAGGGCCTTGCGAGTTAGGAAAAAGGTCCCCCCCGACCATGCTTGCCGGTCTTTTCTCCACTTGCACATGGGAAGGACACCCTTTTGCAAAAGGAAATTAAAGCCTCATACCCTGTCGTCCATGCCTCCCAAGTCCATCCTTTGTTTGGACAGGAAGATTGCTATGCGCCGTTTCTAACACTAAGGATTGTAGAACAGAAAAAAAGTGTTTTCGTGAGGAAAAAAAAAATCTGTTTCTACAAGAAAAATTGAGATGGGTCCAAAATTTTTTCACTGTTGTGTTATTTGGACAAGGAGTTTCTTTTCTTGTCCTGTGATGTGGTAACTGTCCACCAGGTGGGGGGTGGGGGGGAGAGAAAGCAGCAGTCAACTGGCCAGCTGGGGTTCTCTACTGAGTCTTTGCTGTGTGTCTGTTGATGACATCTGCTCCCATCCTTCCTGTGCCTGGATCCGCAAAGGTGTGTCTTGCCTGAGGGACTTCAATTTAAGGATCAACATAAGGATTGTTTAAAATGCATATGAGGGTGGTAAAGACACTGAACGCCCACCAAGTTCTGTGCTGGGTGTGGGCAGTGAAGGGGACCTAATGGCACAATGGCCTCCAGCACAGCTCATTCATACCCAGGTCCCTCAGCAGACCTCCTTCCCCAATGGGTGGGGCTCTTCTCCTTCCCAGCCCACTGTTGCTATAGCCCAAATCACAGCCCAAATCACAGCCCGGCTCCCTTCTTTATGACTGTCTCTCAAACCAACTCCACCCTAGACACTGATTAAGAGTGTCCCTGGTATGTGACCTGTGTGGCTTCTCTTACCCAAAATGGTTCAGACTTGAGCTCTTTTCAAAATGGCTCCTGCCTATGAAACTTCTTAGTACAGTCTGCTGAGAACTGCTTCTCTGAGCTGGTCTGCTGAGCTGCCAAAAGGCCTTTTCAAGGGGGAAGCCTGCAGTGTGTTTGAAGTTTACACTGCCCACAGGCTCACTTCTGGAGGCTGGTGCTGCCTGGGTGCTATTTATTCCTGTGGCTCCCAGCCGTCTGGGCTTACCTCACACCTGGGTATGTTCATTGCTGCTCACAGCCCTTTCCAGGGGCCTGGAGTGGTTCCTCAGGCTGGTGTGTTCTTCAGCCTCCAATGCTTTCTTGCACTTTTCAACTTTCCCATGACCTCCTTTCCTGGAGCTCTCCTCCCTCTCCAAACTAAGCTGAACAGATAATTTTTAAACTGTGTCTCAACTTTTTGGATGAGCCTGTGAGGAGGCACTGAGCAGGAACTCTGTTCGGCCTCCATCTTGTCCAAACGTCTCTTGGCACTTCTCGAGCTGTTGCGGTCAGGTCGTAGCTGGGGCTAGAGTCTTCTCCAAGGCTTCTGTACTCACCTGACTGGGGAGACTGAACATCTGAGGAATGTACTAGCTGGGGAAACCTGGGCCTCTTTTTCTATGTGTCTCTCTGTCCATCTTTCTCTCTTTCTCTCTCATCTTTGGTTCATTTTTATTGCTGTACAAATGTACCACAACTTATCTACCCATTCTACCGTTGCTGGACATTTGGGTAGCTTGGGGCAATTACAAACAATGCTGCTGCCGACACCCTTGTACCTATGCATGACATACATACATGCATATTTCTTGAGGATATATCTAGGAGCAGAATTTCTCAAGCAGCTATAGAAAATATTGGCAACAGTTTTTCTAAGAGATTGTCCCAGTGTACGTTCCTGCTGATAGTGTTTGAGATTCCAGCTGCCTCTCGGGTGAGAGGCAACAGCCATCGTTTTCCCCATGTTAACCATTTGGGCATATCTTCACACATCATTGTGCTTCTAATTTTCATTATCCTGAAGAATAATAAGATTGAGCGCTTTTATTTCTTTTCTTTGAGGGGGAAGGGAAATTGAGTATCTTCTAGTATAAAATATTTATTCTAACTCCTTGTTTCTGTCTCTATTTGTATGCTTTTTCTTACCAACTTAAAGGAAGTCTTTAAATAACCAGGTGAAGAGCTATTGGTGTATGTATGAAGCTATCTACTGTGCTGGTGTCGTATTCAGATACATATATTTTGAATATGTTCACCTAACTTGCAGCTTAATTTTTTCTAATGGCTGTTTTGATAAACATAAGATTTTAATTTCAATCTCACAACCTATCAACGTTTTTCTCTCATTAGTTCTTCCTAAGTCATGTCTAAGGAACACTTTCCTCCCATGAAGATATTCTCCTGTTACAATTGGATGTATCATCCCCCTACGTTTCACAGTGAGGCTTGTAATCAGGCTTGGTTCCTGTGTGAGTGCATGTATGCACGTGCGTGTGTATTATAAAGTAGGAGCCAAGATTCACTGCTTTCCATGGGAATTCAGTTGACCGAGCGTTCTGTCCCCTAAGATGCCTAACCCCTTCCCAGTGTTCACAGTCCCCTTGGGAGGAAGCCAAAGGTCTTTAGATCTGTAGGTCTGTTCCTAGAACTTTTATTTTATTCCCATAGTCTATCTTTTTTTCTGACCTTTGACAATACCACCTTGCAATTATTGTTGCTTTGTAATGAGTTTTAACAGCTCTAAACTTGGTTCCTATTCAACTCTTGGTTATTCTTAGTCTTTCCTTTACATTTCTGTATAAATTTCAGCTTCTCAATTTTCACTTAAAAAAAAAGAAGAAGAAAACTTGCTGGGATTTTTATTAGAATTGCATTTTTGCTATCAATCAGTTGGCAAGGAATTGGTATCTTTATAATGCAGATTTTTCAATCTATGAACATAGATTTAGGACTCCATTTATTTTTATTTTTATCTCAATAATGTTTCCAGGTAAATATGTTTCTGGGGTTTTTAAATATTTTATTTCTATGTATTTGATAAATTTGTTATGATTATAAATGATATCTTTTCTAACTATTTATTGCTGCTATGTACAAATAAAAGTAGTTTTATACTTTTAACTTTTTTTTTCAGAGACAGGGTCTCACTCTGTAGCCCAGGCTGGTCCCGAACTCACGATGGAGCATAGGCTGGCCTTGGACTCACAGCAATCCTCCTGTTTTAGCCTTCCAAGTGCTGGGATTACAGGTGTGCACTACCATACCCAGTTTATGTGGTGCTAGGAAATCAAACTCGGGTACTTAGTACTTGACCACTGAGCCATTCCTCTAGTGTCTATACTTTTAACTTTCATCCAGTGATCATGATAAATCCACTTACCATCTCTAATAGTTAAACCGTAGGGTCTTCGGGATTTTCTACAGAAACAGTTGTTGTCCATAAACAATGATAGTGTTATTTCTGGCCTGTATGTTCCCCTACCCCTCCACTCCACTTTCTACTCCTTCTTCTCCTTTCTTCCCTAGTGCCTTGTTGTAGTGATTGGATCTTCAGTATTGGATGAACAACAGAAGCAGTGATAGAATACACCTTCCTCCTGTACCTGACCTCAGGACAGTGTTTTCAGTACTTCACCACTAGTGTGTAAGTGCTGGGCTGGCAGAATCACACGGCAGTAGGAGCGCTTGCCTAGCAAGGACAAGGATCTGAGTTCGATTCCCCAGCACCACATAAGTTGGGCATGGTGGTTCATGTCATAATCCCAGCACTCAGGAGGCTGAGGCAGGAAGATTGCTGTGAATCCAAGGCCAGCTTGAACTACATAGTGAGTTCAAGACCAGCCTGGATTATACAGTGAAACCCTGTCTCAAAAAAAAAGTGCCGTTAGGATTTATGATCATTTTACCAGATTAAAGAAGTTATTTTACTCATTTGCTAATTTTAAAAATCTTGAATAAGTAATTTTTTCAAATAATCTTTCTGCATCAATTGAGATTATATTTCATAATTATTCTGGAAATGTGAATGCTTGCTTGGGACAAAGGTGTTGGAGACACATCAAGTGCTCAGAGTTTCTGCAGCAGAGCTCTCTCTAGGTCCCACATGGGTCACCACCTAAAGGAGGAGGTGAATCGGCCACGCAGCCCCCAGCAGAGGCTCCTGTCCATATTTACTAAGGGGGAAAGAAAGGCAGAAGGAGCTACAGCACGCAGGGCAGTGAATCACGTACACAGAGCTGCCCCAAATTAATACAATGGTTAGTTAAAAATCACAGTGACAGGTGGGAGCAGTCATCACAATTAGCAGACTGGGTGCAATCGTATCGATCTCGGGGGATCAAGGGCACACAGACATTACAAGTTCCACAAGGCTGGGGTCGGGCTGCACAGCCATCTGGGAGTAGGTGATGCTCATGAAGTTTAGCTCCCGGGTGAACCGGGCCCAGCTCAGGCAGAGGCAAACGGAGCCTAGGCAGACACGTGCTCACACGGCCGCATTTTTCAATCTGTGGGGCGGAAAGCCTACGTTCCAACTTATGGATTTTTGAGAGGATTTTCACATTTATGAATTAGTACTAGAGTCTCCGCATATGACTTACGCGTATAGAAATGCAAATGCTTAAAAAGTTTGTATTCCTGGAATAAACCTAGCTTATTCCTGGAATAAAGCCAAATTTATTGTGGTGTATTTTTCTTTTTATGTATTTTTGGAGTTAGTTTTTATTTTTGTATCTGCATGTCTTATAATATTATCATTGTTGTTGGGCTTGGTGGAGCAGGGCTCGGAAGATCACAAGTGTAAACCTAGCCTGGGCAACCTAGCAACTGCATGAAAACCTGGTCTAAAATCAAAAAAAAAAAAAAAAAAAAAAGTCTGGGAATGTAGATCAGTGCAAAGGCCCTGTGTTCAATTCCCTGTACATATACAAAAAAAAGCTTGACTATCAAGATTACGCTATGTTTGTAAAATTTGTTGGAAAATGTTTCTCCTCTCTCTCTCTCTCTCTCTCTCTCTCTCTCTCTCTCTCTCTCTCTGATAAGTTTTGAATCCTGCTGCACTTGCTTCACCCTCTGTTCTCCCTGTCTTCTTGTTCTTTCAGAATTATGCCCCACGCTCTGGAATCTTTTCACTAGTCCCGTCAGTGCTATCTTCAAAATACAACCTGAATTCAACTCAGCCACTCCACTACTGCTACTAATTTTAAGCCAGCTTTACTTCCCAAGTAGCTCACCTATGACAGACCTGTGACTGGTCTCCTGGTCTCTCCTCTTCCTCATCTCCATAATCTTTTCTACAAATGGCAAAGTGGCCATTTCAACTTATAAAGTCTGAATGTTTTGCTTTGCTTTGCTATGTTATGTTTTATTTAAGATGGGGTCTCACTCTGTAGTCCAAGCTGGTATTGAACTCACTGTGTAGATGCACTGGCCTCAAATACACAGCAATTCTCCTGCCTCAGCTTCCTGAGTTCTGGGATTACAGGCATGTGCCACCGCATCTAGCTAACCTTTATATTGCTCTGGGGGAATCGAACCTAGGGCCTTATGCATGCTACTCAAGTATTCTAACTACTGAGCTATTCCCCAGCCCGAGTCTGAATGGTTTAACAATAAGAGAAAAAAAATTATATATATATATATATATATATATATATATATATATATATACACATATATATATCCTTTTATCCCTCTCTAGCTCAAAATTTTAATTGAATTTATTCATACATAGAATAAAATCCAAACTCCTTGCCATGTGATATTTGTCATCATCAGCGTACTTAATAGCACAAAGGGTTATTTCTCTCTTGCTCAAAGTCTACCAAGAATCCACATGACTCCTAAGAGCAGCCGGAGGTCATCCTGGGACTCGGTGGCTCAGCCAGCCTCCACCACTGGGCGCTGCCATCTGTGGAGGGAGCCTTGACATGTCAATGTGAGCTCCTCTCTGTTCTGTCCATAAAGTGACCAGAGTCACTTCTGCCAAAGTCTATTGACGAGCACCCGTCACACAAACCCACCTAGTCAACTTTGGCTTTGCTGTTTAAAAGGCGGGAGATGTGGGGACACAAGTGGAATGCCAGGTGAGAACTACTCTCCTGGGCACTTATGAGTGCAGGACCGCCTGTCTGTCCCCCAGTCGCACCCCAGTCACCTGAGGCTCTCACTTGCCACGTTAGGGCCACCCTTGTCCTTCTGCTGCTCCTCAGAACGCCCACCCCTTGGCATTCGGGCCTCTGCTGCTGGCCTTCCATCTAGCGTGGTCTGCTCACCCCTTCCCTTCCGGCTTCTCACCCAGTTCTCAGCTCCCATGCCACAGCTGCTGAGATGCCCATCCCGCCAAGCCATCACTCTGTCCTCTTGCCCCGCTGGGGTGTCCAGAGCCCTACCTCCCCCTTCTCCTCAATTTAGGATTCTAGTTATGTACTTAGCAGAAATTAGGTGACCCATGTGGCTCTTATTTTGTTCTCTCATTTTCTTGAAACTGTATGTTTTAGTTACTTTTTCGTTGCTGTGACTCAATACCCAGAACACACAAATTTAGGGGAGGAAAGGTTTATTTTAGATCACAGTTTCAGAAGGTCACAGTTCATTCAGGGGCAGCCGGCAGCAGTGGAATTACATGGCAGAGGAAGAGGTGGAGGCAGCTTCTCATGACATCACACAGGAAGCCAAGTCAAGGCAAGTTGAGACTAGTCCTCCCAGGAAGGCAGGAAGCAGCTTGTATATCCTTCCAGGTCTCACCCCAGGGATCAGCCCCTCCTGGATCCAGGTGTGGAAGGTGTGGTAAGCCCCCACCACATGCCTGTAATCCACCCCTCCAGACCAGGCCCCAATCTCCCAACAGCACATGGTTTCATAAATAATCTATAAATACACGAGACTTTTGGGCGACATTCCAGATCCAAACCACAATACTGTATTACATATTTGTTGTGTCTCCTTCTCGTTCCTTCCACAATGGATGGCCTGTCATTCCTGGAGATTTGGAAGCTCTTGTCAACCCGGAAGGCAGGGCTATATGTGTACTTTTTAAACTTAGTCTGCAGAAATGCTTTATATGATATGGATTTGCGGGCCTCTTATAATAACTCCATATATGTGTGAAGAAAATCTGTGTATTTTATCTTAATATTTCAACAATAAAGTCTGACATAACATCAGATTCGCTCCAGGAACAGAGTAGTAAATTTTCTTTTATCTCATGAATATTTACTGAATGTCTATCACAGTGAAACGTCACACTGGAGGCCGTGTATGTCACTGGGTGAGTCATCCATGGCGTCTGTCCTCATGGACCTCAAGGTCCAGAGAAGGAGAGAAGCCGCTTCCTCACTCCCCAGCAAGGCCTCGTTGAGTCGAGCTCCCAGATCTGGCTCCTCTCAGGGAAAATCTTTCCTAAGAGACCCCTCAGCCCTCTGCAACTGAGCAGCGTGAGACTTGTGATGAGTCCAGGCTGACTGCACACACCAGCAAGCGCCCTGCCCATTGGCTGTGCAAAGTCTGAAGGCGTGGCCGAACCCCACCTGCTGCTGCAGCTCAACAGTGATGTCAGTTAGTGTTTGCTGGACCAGGAAAATTTCAGGGAGAGGCTGTCTTCAAGCTGAGACTTACAAAGCACGGCTTGGAAATGCAGAAGCTGTTCAGCCGGGAGCAGTGGCTCTTAGCGACCCTCGTGGGATAGCCTTGGGAAGGGCACAGGAAAACTGCCTCGTCAAAGCAATGCTGCCCATGTCTGGCAGTGTGCTGCTGTTTCATGAATATTCGTGTTTGGCAGTGGAGTATTACTCTGCCATAAAGAATCACAAATTTGAGGGAAACGGATGCACCTTGAGACCATTATGCTCAGTGAAATGAATCAGACCCAGAAAGTTAAATATCATATGGTTTCTCTAATATGAGAAAACCAAATCATAAAAAAGTAAGAGATATGGGAGAAAGTATGAATGTGGACTTTGTGGAGAGAGAAAGGGGGGATGGAGAGGTGAGAGCGTGGGTAGGGAAAAGGAATGCAATATGTAAATTAAAAATAAAAAAGTATTCCTCTTTGGATGGACTTGAGCTGGGAGACCCGCTGAGGCTACAGGAGCCTTCAGCAGGCCTGGGACATACCCAACCCAGGCTGATGAAGCAATGGGACCAGAGGACAGAAGCCTGTAAAAGACCCAGGGTAGAAGAGCTGCCAAGGAGGGAATGGACCCCAGCTCAGAGGTTGCGCATCCCCTAGGCTCTTGGCGCTCTGGCTTGCCACAAACTCCTACACAAATTTTGAAGACTGAGCAAGTGTGAGCAACACCAACCGACTCCCCCTTCCAGCCGCCCCTGAATTCATACTCAGGCATGTCCCCCGTTCTGACAGGTACCTGCGGCTCCTGAGACCTTATCTCACTTTTGGATCCTTCTCTGGCTTGCTGCCTCCCCCGAAGTGTCCCCTTCTACAGCACACAGTTGCCAACGTCCCATGATTGCCTTACTTCAGTCGTGGGAGCCCGGGACACAGCTGGTACACACCAGACTGCTCCAGCCTATGAGCTATAAATGGCCCAGTGCTGCCCTCCACCAAGGGCTCCCTCACGCGGAACCCTAGTCATCCCAGAAGGCCAACACAGATGTCCCTCCTCCCCACTCTCTGCACCCCCCCCTACCCAAGGACTCCGGCTCCCACGGGGCTCTGGGTGTCCTGGGCCTCCTCCCTCAGCGCTGGCCCCACCTGCCCCCCCCCGCCCCCCGCAAGCCCTTGAGGGCTGGGGTCTCTTGTTCGGTGCAGTGGCCCTGGCACCTCACTTGAGCCACCCTTGGCATTTAGCAGGTAACAGATGTCAGTTCCGACGGCTGCTAATTCCCTATCTACGCCCTTCTTTTAGGTGGGAGAGTTAACACTTGGATTTTAGAGCCTTCTCGTTCCACTTTCCAGTCTTCTCTTGTCCTTATCCCCTAGTCTGGCCAAGACCCTTTCTCTTTGATTCTCAGGGGTTTTTCCACGTGATTTCTCGGGGCTTTTTCTCAGGCCTGGTGTCCCTATCTCCTGCCCCTGGACAGCCTGGCCTTCCCGCGTCCTGCCTCCAGGGCCTGGGAGGAAACCGTCGGCTAGTCTTCTGGCGGCCTCTTGGCTTTCCCTGTTTCCCCTCAGTTTACTTCCTCATAACCTGGTTCTCTTTATCCACCACTTACCTTCTGCTTTCCCTCCCCACGAGCTTCTAAATTATTTTAACACCTGTCTTCCTTCTCACACAAAACAAACGTAACTGAGACGCTCATCACTGTACCGCGTTCCTGCATCTAGCTCAGTGAGCCCCGTGTTGGCCCGCCGACCGACCGCAGACTGTCTGCGCGGGAACTCAGCTCGGCCGCTCGGTTCCCTGTCAGTATCGAGTTATTTTATCGCTCTGTACTCAGCTGGCTCATATGTAAACAAGACTAGCGGAACCAAGAAACGACGCCCTCGCCACAGCAAACACGGACAAACAAGCTCAGCGCTGGCCACGGCAGCCGGAAGGGGCTCCTCTCTACAGCTCGGCTCAGACTGCCCCAGCCAAGCATGGCCCTCTCTCAGCCCTCCTGACCCCAAAGCCCCCAGCGGGTTTGCTCAGCGCTCCATCCAGAGCCCTTCACACGGAGCTACGTCTGTCTGTCTGTCTCTCCGTATCTGTGTGTAATACTGAAAATTGAACCCAGGACCGTCACTGAGCTACATTCCCTGCTAGTTTTTGTATGTTTTATTTTGAGGCAGGGTCTTTCACAGTCCCTGTGTTGCCCAGACTGCTTCAGCCTCCCAGAAAACTACGATGACAGATTTGAACTACCCCCCTAGCAGGGAAGCCAGAAAAACCCAGTGAAAGTTGTGGAGACTGCTGATAGTGTTTTAAGAATCTGACACAAGTAAACGGAATGGGCGAGGAGACAAGAGGCCAGTAAGAGATGGGCGCCAGCATCGGGAGGAGGGAACAGCCGGAGGCACAGGTCTCAGACACAGGAGGGAGAGGTGCTGCTGCCTGAGGGTTGGTCAGGTTTTGGAGGAAAGAGGGTAACGACCTTCTCATTTTTAGCTCAGCAAGGTTCTGAGTCACAGATGACTCAGGCTTCAGGCCTGGTCGTCTGGATGGCGCCGTGGCTCTGATCAAGGGGGAAGGAAGAGCTTAGCAGAAGGTGCTGATTTGATTTTGGATGGGTTGATCTGGGCTTTCGTCAGGAGCCTAAGGGGACGCGTGAAGCAAGCAGCTGTGGGTTCATAGACAAGGCATGAATACCGCAGCTCGGAAGGCTTTTCAGGGCTTTCATAGGAGGATGCTCAGACGGCCCCATCACTGCCAAACTCTCCTCAGAGAAGAAGAAGCCAGCCTCCTCTGGGGTGGGGGTGAGGAGCTCCCCAGGTGGGGTCAGAGGTGTGTTTGGGGCTGGAGACAGCAGTGTGTCACTTTCAGAGACAGGCTTGAAATAGCTGGGTGTGGTAGTATGTGGTTATACTCCCAGCCACTCGGAGACTGAGATTTGAGGATTGCTAGCTCACGGCCGGCGTAGGCAACATGCTAAGATCCTGTCTCAAAAAAACCCCAGCAATTACAACTCAAAGAGAATGATAGAATGATGTCAGGTTTTAAATCATTCACCTAGGGGACCAAGGGCTGCGGGAGAATTCAGCAATTAGGGAAAATTCATGTGCTCATGTAGCCTTTACCTGCAGCCATAACTACTTTCTAAAACGATCTTACCAAGATAAAATGCCACACCGGTGAGTGAAATATATTGCAAGCTGAATCAATGAAGACCATTCTGGCCACTTCAGATGAAAAGCATTTGCTCCTTTGAAGTTAGGCCTCTCTGTGCCTGACTCCCTTTCCCTGCCTTTGTCTACACCGGGGCCAATCCTGTCTTTAACTCGGTTCAAGGAGATTTTCTTGCATGCTTCTAATGAACTGTGCTGTGGCAGACACAGAGAAGGAGAAAACACAGCCCTGCTCTTAGGGATCTTCCTGCCTCATCACAGAGGCCTGACACGGGTGCAAAGTCAGTCCTCTCCCACAGGTAGGAACTCCCTGGAACGACACATGGGACCAGGATGTCTAGAGGGTACACAGCCAGCAGTGGACCTTGAATGCCGGGAGAACTACACGTCTCGCAGCAGAGGCCTGGAGGTGACGTTGACCACTTGAGCATGTACTTTTAGGGGACTGCAAGGTTCTGCTTCAGCACACAGAAGAAAATGGGAGATCGTTTCACTTGGGCAGAGTGGGGCCAGACTGAGAAATGCTCTATTTAGATAAGGCACTTTGGCTGCTGGTACTAAAGACCACATTAAGCAGACTGCATTGTCAAACAGGGTAGACGGAGTTCCAGGTCAGGAGTCTTCGCATGAATTCCATTTCCCCTGTGCCGGCTGTGTCACCCTGGGCCCAGGACTTACTCTCTGTTTCAGTGTGAAGTAATATATGGAATTATTGGGAGAATGACACAAAATAATTTAGGGGACTGAGACTCTACCTCACACAGACTAAGTACTCAGGAAATTTTTTTTTTTGTCTGTGATGATGAAGTAAAGGGGAATTTTTTAATAAGGACACCAGGGTGCCTTATGGAACTCCAGGTCAGACTGCCACTGGGTTTCAATGGAGGACTAGCTCAGGGAAACAGAAAGTTGTCAGAGCCCTAGGCTCCATCCTCTTTTTCTGTTTCTCTCAGGATCGTGTGTTGTGTTTCTCTTTCCTTACAGACCAGCCTTCTCTGTTTCTATATTCTCATGGGGAACAAACTGCCCTCATCTCTCAAGTTCCTAGGTGACAATCCCACCTACTAGGACAGAAGGACAGGCTGCCTCTTAGTTACACTTCTAAATTTATAGAAGAGAGGCTGGGGTCATAATTCAGTGGATAAGGAGCTGGCTTAGCAACTGCAAGGCCCTGGATTTGATTCCCTAGCACCCTAAGCCAGGGGTGGTAATACACATCTGTAATCCCAGTACTCAGGAGGCTGAAGCAGGAGGATTGCCGTGAGTTCGAGGCCAGCCTGGTTTACACAGTAAGTTCAGGACCAGCCTGGACTGTAGAGTAAGATCCTGACTCAAAAAAACCAAATTTACAGAAGAGAATTCTAGTTGGTCCAGCTTGATTCAGGTGTCAATTGCTGGTCAAATCAATTGGAGCTAAGGACAGGGTAATACAGTACATTTTGGGCTCCTCATCCTAGATAGGCATGCATTCTCAGAGAAGGGGTGACCCTCAAGTTGTTAAGAGACATCTCCAAGTGTCCAGATGTCTGTTCAAGCCCTCTAGACTTCTCACCTGAGGAATTCAATTCTTAGACAATGATATATTCCTTTAGAAACCCCAAAGGAAGACCCTGGGTAAACTACACTGGGTATTGGATCTGGGTATTGGATCAGAAGGAGAGAATGTGTATTTCTATATCCTGGACTTTATTGAGGGTAATCTTGGAGAAAATTCCAGTCCAAATTCGTTTTCTGGTTTTTTGGTTTTTGTTTTTTTTTTTGAGACAGAGTCTCATTCTGTAGTCCAGGCTGGTCCTGAACTCACTATAGAGCCCCGGCTGGCCTTGGACTCAGGACAATCCTCGTGTCTCAGCCTCCGGAAGGCTCGGATTACAAGCATGCGCCACCACGTCCAGCTTATGCGGCTTTGGGGAATCGACCTTGGGTACTTAACACTTGACTTAGCGCTTGCTTAGCAAGTACTTTAATCACTGAGCTGTTCCTCCAGCCCCAAATTTGTTTTCTGAAGTAGATCTTTGAAGTACAGGATGGAAGACAAAAAATGTGTATGTAGCACATTTCAATATATTAACCAACGTGCCTTTCCCCAGAGCTGAGCTGCTCCACAGCTCTACACTTTGGGGGCAGTAGGCCATGAACAATCTGCTGCCTCAAGGAACACTAACCAAGCAAAGGAAATGCTTTTCTTTTTTTGCTTAAAAAAAAATGATGTTTGGGTTGGGGGCCATAGCTCAATGGTTAGATCACCTGCCTAGCAAAACAAGGCCTTGGGTTGGATTCCCTGGCACTGCATAAACTGGGCATGGTGGCCCAAGCCTGTAGTCCAAGCATTCAGGCAGCTGGGACAGAAGGATTGCTATGAGTTCAAGGCCAGCCTAGGCTACATAGTGAGTTCAGTACCTTCACAGACTTCAGAGCAAGACTCTGTCAAAAAAGAAGAAGAAGACAAAGAAGAAGAAGAAGAAGAGGAGGAGGAGGAGGAGGAGGAGGAGGAGCGAAAAAGAAAAGACAAATGATGTGGTAGAGTATCTGATCAAGGAAGACCACAATAAAAAATAGAGCAAATACTCATGAGATAGAGTTAAAAAAAAGACATACTTGCTTCTTTGAAATGTAAAATAAGATTGACAACTCTATAACTAGACTTAAAAAGAGATTTTTTTTTGGCCTGATGAATAAACTGATTGGGTTTTGTCTGAAAACTCTTCACAGAAAATGGTTTGATTTCACTTGAGCAGCCCACTCCTGATGGGAGGAAGCTTGTCTTCTTTTGAGCTATCCAGCCTTTCTTCAGGGTAAAGGACAAAAGTGACAGTTTCTCCTCTTCTTTTCAACTTCTCCCTTCGGCTTCTTCCCTTAGCCTGATTCTCCCGTGTGGCCCGATGGGCTTTCTTCTGCATCTCCTCCATCACATCTGGAGTTATGTTGTTCTTTAGGTACCGAGAGAACTGTTTCTTATGAGCATCTGCATCTTCTTCCACTAGGTGACAAGGACAATCTGCAGCATTCTGACCTGTGATGTGCTTCCAGTAACTCTGACTGAATTGTGTGCTTTCAGAATCATAACCAGGGAATTATTTGGTACTGTGAGGCACCGACAAGTCTCCATGCACAGCATCTTCTGGGCTCCAAAACCTTTATTGTCAACCATGGTTCTGGCAAGGCCTGCATCCAAACAGCAGCTGAAGGCACCGGGGTGGCCATGAATGCTTTCTACACTGTGTTCATCTCCAGTCACCTCCACGTGACCATCATAGATCTGGTCCACGCCAAACCTGAGAAGCCTGCAGGTTAGCAGCAGGCCAGTACAATCTGCTGCAGAATAATTTGTTAGGCCACTTTCATGCTCTGTTTTGGTAGTTTGTGTGCTTTTACTGGAGGCTATCACATCCCCTCCATACAGGCATAAGTAATATGACAAATGATATCTCTGTTGGCTACATGAACTCTCACCCTATATTTGGGTGTGTTGTACTTATTTTTGTCCTGGATCACTAAATATTTCCCAGCATAATAATCAGTTTTGCCTTCTCATTTAAAAAAGAAAATTGAAATTATTAAGAAAACATAAAGAAACATCACTATTTACCTTATAGAAAAAAAAAGGATTATAAGAGAATACTATGAGTAAACATATATCAAAATTAGATAATTTAGAATAAATGAACAAATATCTATAAATGCCAAACCACAGAAACTGACTTAAGAGAGAAAGGAAATCTAAATAGGTCAATAAAAAGTGAGCAGGTTGCTAGTGAAAAATTATTCACACACACAAAAACCACCTACGCTCAGATGGCTACAGCGAGAAATTCTGCTGACAAAACTGAAGCCTTAAAAAAGAAAATATTCCCTGTATAGTGTGTATTTTCTAGCAAATATTCAAGAACTTCTTTATGCAAGATACTGGAGTTGCAGCAGCCATCCATACAAAGTCTTAACTTTCCAGAGATCCCTAGTTGAGGTACACTTTGCGAACTGTTAGTGGGGAAGCCACTGCAAACACACAGAGTTCTCACAGAAGGTCTCTGTAGGGGGCTGGTTTGTGCCCCATTAACTGCTTCTCTGACTCTGGTCACCTCCATCCGCGTTCACAGCTCCTTGCCTCCTACGCTCATGGCTGTTCTCCCTTGTTCAGGCAGCCAGCCCTGCTCTTCAGGAGCAAGCACTCACATCCTCCCTGTTGTTAGCTGCCCCGCAGCCCCTAGATAACCTCCTAGCTGTGGCCCACAGTGGAAGGTCTTGCCTAGGTCTGCTCTCAACCAAAGACCATCAGTTAACACTAAAAAATGTCAGAAAGTCACTTTCTCCCTTCTCAACCTGACCCAGTTTATCCCAGGCATCTTGTGCTCCAGACACTGAAAGGGGGGTCACAAAATGCTGCCTGGGGATGGGCTCTCTCCCACTTGTCACTGCCCTGCACCTGAAGGGACCAGGCTCACCAGCATCTGGTGAAGAAGCTGAGGAGCTGGGCTGGAGGAATGGCATAGTATTTAAGGTGCTCATCTAGCAAGTGCAAGGCCCTGAGTTCGATTCCCCAGCACAGTATAAAAGCTGGGCATGGTGGCACATGCCTGTGATCCCAGCACTGGGGAGGCTGAGGCAGGCAGATTGTCCTGAGTCCAAGGCCAGCCTGAGCTACACCACTGAGTTCAAGACCAGCCTAGGCTACAGAGTGAGACCCTGTCTCAAGAAAAGAAAAAAAAAAAAAAAAAAAAGCTTCCCGAAAATCAAGCAGAGCATAATCCCAGAAGCATGGGAGGGATACTTCCTTTAAACACCACTTGTGCTCTTCCCAACCTTTCTTCTTCCTTTAGACCCTCTTCCTAGACCACCCGAAGCTTTGGGTTCACAATCAAGCGACGACACTACGTATGTTTGGCTGAATGTCCAGCTCCTCCGGTATTGAGTGTTTGGTGGTGAATCTGACTTTTGAGCTGAATTAGTTCTACGAGAGTCTCTGCTCTTGGAGAGATCTTGGAAAGTTCTTTAAGCGATGTGGCTTGGAGGGTGGGGGTGGGGGTAGGGGGGTTCCCGGGCTCTGCCTTCGCCCCACCATCAGGCAGCGTTCCTTATAGAGTTCCTCTTCCCAGACATCCACCTCCTCCAAGCCCCGTTTCCCAAGGCCAAGGCCAGGTACACTGGACAGGAAGGTCTAGGAGCATGCAGACCCGCCATTAAACAATCCCACAATGCCAAAGTTTGACACATTTTCCTTTCTCCCAATCTACTGATTACAGATAGAAGAAAATCTCCCTTTACTGCTCGTCGGTTTTTACTATGTCTCTCACACTTGGTAACTTTCTTTCCTTTTCTTTTTTTAATTAGGAAAACAGGCCTGGGGCTTGATATCAGGTATCTACTTGGAATTCTAAATACTGCTATGTTCTCCTTGTGTTTATTCCTTGAATTATTTTTTAAGGGAACCTGGCTTCCATTTGGGGTAGCGATCTAACATTTCTGACAGGGAGCAAATTAACATGGGAGCGAGTGAACAGCGCTTCAAATGCAAAGATTATTAGTGAAAGAATGCAGGGCCGTGCCTAAAAACAAAACGGGAAGTAAGAGGACAGCGGAAAGCAGGCCCGGTCAGCTCAACCTTGCAGCCCAGGGCATCATCAAAAGCCTCGCGTAGCCTAGCTGAGCTTGGAAGAAAGCGGCAGGCCCAGGGAAGCGAAGGAGTGCCCTCAGAGGGGCTGGGGAGGCCCGGAGCCTGGGTGGGAGAAAGAGGGGCTGTGGCTTTGGAACCAAGCGGGGAAACAGCACTCGCGGGCTGCAGAAAGCAAGTTCTGCGGACTCCTCGTTATCACATTGGCTGCCACCGTCAGGAGATCAAGCCTGTGAGCTACCTGTGCCGCCTGTCGCTGCCCATATTGCCCAGCCCGGAAAGGCCCAGTGCTGGCTCGTGGTGCTGCTGGTGGCCCGGCCTGGGTGGGGTTACCTCAGTCTCCCTGCCTTTGCCCGGGCAGTGAGCAGGCAGCAGCTTCCTTTTTAAAGCTTATTTATTTAAGTTTAAAAACAAGGTTAACTTGGAATAAAGAATTCCGGGGAGAACGTAATGAAAATGTGTGTCCTATTCTGTCCCCAAAACGCTCCACTGATGCCATCGGCTCCCTGCCCTGCTCTGTCCTGGGCTGGCTCGGGCCACAGCCATGGGGCTTCTCCTCTGGCTTCTGGCCAAGGTCACCCAGCGGGTAGCACAAGCAGGGTGGGGAGGGAGGGAGGAGAGCCACCTCCTCCTCCGGGCACTGCAGAAGGCCAGAGACCTCTATCCCTAGGCCGAGATGCTCCTCCCCTTTCGGCGAGGGACCGGCTGCCTCATGCCAGGGAGCTGTCCCATTTCTTGTGATTTTCCCACGGTGGATTTTATTAAGTTATTCCAATTTGAGCTCACCATCTGGATTTTTGCTTTGCTATGTTTTTCTGGTCTGTGGTTAATATAAAGTTACTTATGAAGATCAAAATCTATGAACATTGACTGACCCAAACAACATCAATCCTATTCTCAAAAGATCTCTGTGATCCTTTAAACTTTCCATATAGCAAAGAGGCAATGATAAAGGATGGCGGATGATTTATCACAAATGAACCATTCGAACGTGTAGCCAGAACAGTGCAGATGCCGGCGAGTGAGCCAGAGCCATTTGGCTTGGAAATATAGCCCAGAAGCCCTAGCCCAGAAGGCGTGGCCTGTTAAAAGAGTTCAGGTTCATCTTATTTTGGCAGTGTAGATAGACATATGTTTATGCATTTTTGCATTTGTAAAATCAGCATTTTTTCCATTAATGTAAGTGAAAACTTACAAAGGTACTTGGGCACAATCTAAAGTTACTATAACGTTTGATTATGAAACTATAACGTTTAGATGGAAATACAACTTGTAAAACTAAAAGAAATAAAGTTTTTGGAAGCTGGACCTGGTGGCACATGCCTATAATCCCAGCATTCAGAAGGCTGAGGCAGGAAGACGATTGCCATGAGTTTGAGGCCAGCCTGGGCTACATAGAGAGCTCAGGACCAGCCTGGACTAAACAGCAAGAACTTGTCTATAAAACAACAAACAAACAAACAAATAAACAGCAATGTTTTTGGGTAGTGTTTCAAATTGTAAAAACAAAAGCGAATGGTGCCATCTTCCTCCCCACAGCCCATCCCCCCTCTTGCTTAAAGTATTTTGTATTTTTTCAATGAATTTAATACAGAAAACTCAAGGACCGCTTTGTTCTCCAACCCCACAGCTATAAATAATTTTTCTGTGTAACAGGAGTCCCTCCTAATAAAACAATCAGGTGAGTCAGATATTTCACTATGCTTTATTTATTCCTAATGTGTCTTTTATTAAGCCATTTTCTCTGTGTATTTCCACTGAATACAAAATGCAGATGCCCAAGGGATGAGGCAATTGTGGTAAGGCAGGGACAGGGAAGTGGAAATGTCATCTCTGTGAAGCTTTTCAGGCCGGCCACGGAGATCAAGTCCTGCATCATGAGTCACCTCTCCCCTCCACGGAAACTGATTAAGTGGAACATGAGCAAAAATTGGACCTTCCTCTTTAGTAGCAATGGTCTGACACAAGTTGCACACACAGACACACACGTATACCCCTCACCGTACGTCCCTCCAAATAATCCAGGAAAATGCAGCAGAAGCCCAGGCCTCTGCTATACACAGGCTATTTTCAGGTCATGAAAAACAGGGCTGCCTTCTTGTAAGCTCACTGGCTCAAGTAAGCAGACAGTCTTCCCACTGTAAGAGAAGAGCAAGAGGCCGGTTCTTGGCTGTCCGGCGAGCAGGCTGTGACCTGTGCTCCCACTATGACTAGTGAAAGGAGTCTACAGTCACCCTCCACAGAGCGCGCTCCTGTCCACCAAGTGCTCAGATATGACCAGGGCCCAGCGAGAGGCGAGAGGAAGCCAAGCCTAGCCCCCGAATGGGAGCAGGAGGTGAGGCCAGGGAGGAGGAAATAAGCAATGAGAAGAGGGGTGCCCAACACAATCTCACATAGAGACCAAATACACAACGCAGGTGAAAGACAGTTCTTAAGTTGAAATAGAGGCAGAGGGAAGCCCACCCTCTCCTTCTTCCTTCCTAACACTCCCCAATCCAAAATAGCACAAGAGGTTACGAAAATAATAGGCCTCTGTCATCTCGGCTTCCAAGATGACAATTACCCTGTTGGCATTGAAATCTACTAAGCAACACACCTAAGGTCAGGAGTGGTGCTTGGGGTGCGTGCGTGTGTGTGTGTGTGTGTGTGTGTGTGTGTGTGTGTGTGTGTGTGTGTGTGTTTGTGTGTTTGTGTGTGTGTCTGTGTTTGTCTGTGTGCGCGCGTGCATGCATGTGTCTCTGGGGTGGGCTTACCTGTCATGGACAGGCAGAGGGGCTGTACAGAACTTCCCGACAACAGTCGTCCTGTCTCTCTTCCAAACCCTGCGGGAAGCCTGGAACTTGAATTTCACTTGGTCCGCCTGGCATAGAGGATTGGGGTGGGCTATGACTGCTTTCCCCTGGAGTTGCTGCTTTGGTCTGAAGGGAAAGGGAAAGTCAGTGGCTGGCACTTTCTTCGTTGCTCCCCCTTTGGCTCTGGCAGGGCTCTGGCAGCAGCATGGGGGCTGCCATGCACCAGTGGCCTAGCACCAGAGGACCGTGCTGCCAGTGTCACCCTCACTGGCCCCTGGCACACACACCCAACTTTCAGCATGACCCAGGACCTACGTGTTGGTTTTTTGAGAGCAACCAAGTGGGCCCTGCAGCAGAAGTAGAAGCTCTTAAGTTTAGCTTCTGGAAAAGATGGATCACGCTAGGACTCCTAACTGGAGGGCAACTTCACTTTCAATTATCTGGAAATAGAAGCTCTCTTTTGGGGCCTCTCGGTGCCAAGAATTTAGTGGGGTGGGGGGAGTACTCTGCTTTAGGGCACATGGGAATGAGTGCAAGGGAAAAAATAACAAGCCAGATCTTGAAGCCAGGCAGAGTTGGGATGGAACCAGGTTGTGTCTTCCCAGCTCGGTGATTTGGGCGAGCTAGTTAACTTAGAAAGGTGGCCGAGGAGGCACAGAGCCCTGCATGTATGTAAATACCGGCCTCCCTTCCTGTGGCTGCGATCTTAGACCACAGGGCCACAGGCCTTGATGTCTGTGGACGTCAACCCAGAGGCCCAGAGTGAACACAGAACTCAGGACCCCCTGGTGCCTTGGATTTCCCACTGCTGCGTGAGATTCAGGTGCCACTGTGGCTGGGCAGGGGACGAGGGAGGAACATGAGACCAAGCCAGGACAAAGCAGGGAGAGGAATAGAATATCGCAGGTTCGTGGGGAGCTTCAGACACGGTGGGGTGGGATAGCGGGTGGCGAAGGAACAGGCAGCTGTGAAAGTCACCAGGCAGGGTTGCTGGGGTGACAGCTCTGTCCTCCTGGGTGGGGGATTCCTGCAGGTGACATGGCACAGGAGAAAAAGCCTGTCTCCTGGGACCTGATGTGCCTGTCCCCGCAGCCCCTGCCTGTCTCCCAGGTTTCGGAGAAAAGGGAGAAGTGGGCCGGGGCCGGGGCGGCAGGGTGAGGCTGTTTCTCTTTCCACTTTCCTTTCTGGCCTTCATCATCATGACACAGCTTGGTACAGTCTGTTTTTTCCTTTTTTGGGAAGATTCTCCGTAACTGTTTAAGAGCTGCTCCTTCGCGCACTGCCAGGAGTGTGTGGAAAGTATGACATTGTCCTCTTTAAGAAACCACTCTGGCAGAGGAGCTTATAAAATACAAGGAATATGACAGGTGCTTTATGTGAGTGGTTTGGAAATTTGGCCCAAGTAAATTCTCCAGTTAGAAGGAAATGTCGGAGTTGAACAAAATTATAGAATGTAGGCAAACTGCGCGTGCACCCATTCCTAAAGTCGGACATCATCATTACTAGCACATGTCACAAAATACACAAATAAAAATGACAACTGCGGGAAAAAGCACATCTCGTCCTGGCGTTGTTCTCCTTGATTTCTTATCTCCAAGATAAAAACAAAAGAAATCGAGGAATTGAAAGTATTAATAGAAGCCAAATGTCCCGGAGGCCTTCTCCAAGTCACACAAATCCCTTTTGAGGGAGGTGGTGGTAACCCCGTGGTGCCCGTTAGGGCCCCTCAGGTTTGCGTGGAGCCTGTGCCCAGCGATTCCGCTGTGTTCATCTAAGCTGGGAATTTAGTGTCAACATTTTTAAAGCTCTCCTGGTGATTCAAACCTGCAATCAGAATTGTGTGCCCTGTCATGATTCCCAGCAGTGTCACCCAATCTCCCAGGGGCAGAGAGTTGACAAAAACATGCTGCTAGAAGCAACATAACCTTGAACCTGTCAGATGAAAGGTAGTCAGGGTCCTGACCACTCCCCCCCACCCCCCACAAGCCACAAGCCCCAGTGGCACCTGCATATCTGGTGGTTTTCCAAACCCAAAGCTGACCTGGCTACTCCCTGGTGTAAAACTTCAAGTTGCTCTCCAAACTGCTCTCGGGACAAACACCCTAACCCTGACACATCTGTCCTCCAGAGCCTCTCTTGCCACCGCAGCCTCTGGCCATGCCCGACCCTGCACCCAGGCTCCCACCACAGGCATCCCGGTGTGCTGCTTGTGCTCCCTGGGCCTGGGCCACTCCGGCAAACCCTCCTGGTGCCTATGCATCCATGCACACACTGGCTGAGCTTTTGTCTCATTCACCACCACAACATTCGTCACCATTGACAAGTGCACTTTCCTCTTTGCACTCGATTCCTGGCCCTACAAACCATATTTCTTGGGCTCCTTATCTCCAGGTTCCAGCCAAGCGTGACTGCCCAGGAGGCACGCGCTGGTGGCGCCTGCTGCTAGCAGGCGTCTTGAAGGGGTTGCATGTCCAACCAGCGCCCAGCAGAGTCCAGCTCTTGCAGGGTTGGTGGCCACTCCGGGCTTTGCCAACCCCATCCCTTGCTCTGTCCCTCTGGCTCATGGCAGATGCTTCCGAGTCCTACCCTTACTCACCCCTGTGTTGTGCCTCCCCACCCCCACCCCTGATTTCTCAGCTCTCCCAAAGCATTTGTCACTAGGCCATCGTGTGAAATTCCTACCCTTGGCCTACCTGGCCTGGGCTCTTGTCCTCACTGGATCCTGACTGGCACATGACATTAGCTGATCTCAGTTGTCTTCCGCTAGCTTGTAAATTAGCCAAATGCTTTTCAAGGAGATATGCACTGTGGCTACTGACTTCCAGTGCACTGCCCGGTGCATGGCTCCCTGTGGCTCATTGTCTTTGCCCTCTCACTTTAAGCCTGGCTGCCAGCCCTGGACCTGAGTGTGCCCTGACAGGTAAGAAAACAACCAGCTCAGTCCCAGGCACCGGCCCGGGCACCAGGCCTTTCTGGTGGCTGTTCTGGCCTTCACTTTGCACTTATTTTCAAATTGCTCCTCTGCCACCAATCGACTACTGCCCCCCCTTCTTGAGAGGGGGCTCTCCTAACTCTCTCTGGGCTGGTGACAGAGGTTCTCCTATAGGCTGGGGACCTCTCCACCAGCTGGGATGCTCCTTTACTGCTGCCCGCTCGCCTTCTCTGCTGCAATCTGAACACACTGTGCGTGGCCCCAGCACTGATCCCAGACCTGGGACACCCCCTCAGGCACCTGTGGGTGTGTCGTGGTAGTGCCGCCCCCATCTTGGGCCACTAGCAATGCCACAGGGCATCAGCTGAGAGGTGCGAGTGTGCACACGTCCAGTGGAAGTGAAAACCCCTGCGTGCAAGGGTCAGCCACGTGGGCCACTTACGTACATGGTCATCTTGACTGAGGAGGTGGCATTGCTGCTAAGAAAGGTGACCTCGATGCTGGTGTCTTTTTCCCTCGGCTCCTGCAACTGAAACTCCACGAGGCTGTGATGCGCTGGGAGACAGAAGCAGGGCAGGGCCTGGGCTGGGGCAGTGCCGCGGGGAGCACCGTGCCCGTGAGCCCAGTGGGGAGGGAAGCCAGCTCTGCTGTCTACCACCTCTGATCCTCGGTCCCTTGAGAGCAAACTGGGGCTGGTGAACCAGGCACTCCGCAGGTCAAAATGAGAATGAAGAGGGTTAATATGTACGAAAGTCCTAGGCCAGTGCCTGTGCCCAGGGAGCAGGCAGTGCTGGCTCTTAGAATGGCTTACAGGGCTAGAGGGTCTGCTTCTTCCTGTTTGGTGACCTTATCATTGAGAAGCAATCTTCAAAGAGTCAAAAAAGACCTATCATACCGCTACTGTTCAAATGTTTGTGTCCCCTCCAAGTGTCATATTTAAACTCAATCCCCAAAGCAACAGCATTAAGAGGTGGGGACCTTGGGGGAAGTGATTAAATCTCAAGCACAGAGCCTTCATGAATAGATTAGTGACACATACAGCCCTTTTTTACCCTTGTGCCTCTGCCATGTAGAGACACTGTGATACAACAAGGTGCCAGTGTGGAAGCAAAGAAGACATCCCTCATGGACACCAAATGCCAACACTTGGATTTCTCAGGCCGCAGCTAAAAGAACATGAATTTCTATTCTTTATAATTACTCAGCATCAGGTATGTTGTCATAGTAACAGAAACATATGAGGATGCACACTAAATAATTAACTCATAAAAGGCAGCACTGCCCTCTTCCCTGCCCGTATACATGTCAGTGGACCTGGTTCTGTGTGAAGGCAGAAAACTAGTCCCCAACCCCATCCCAGGGCAGCGGGTGGCCTGTGTGGCACCCTGACCCTCCCCTGGGCAGCCCAGATGCTGCAGCTCTCAAATCAGCTTGTCAACACAGACTCACCAAGCCACCTACCTGGCTCATGATGATGCCCTGAGGCCTGCCACCCCTCTAACAAGAGAGGGTAAGAAAGCTGGGCCCAGTGACATGCGCCTGTAATCGCAGGACTCTGAGACGCTAAAGCAAGAGGATTGTAGATTTGAGCCCAGCTCAAACAACTTAGCAACTTAATGAGACCTTGTTTAAAAAAATATTTAAAGACTAGGAAAGCCCTGAATTCAAGTCAGTACACACTAAGAAGAAAAAGAGAGACGATGAGAAAGTCCATTTCCCTAATGCACTGCCCTTTCTTTAATCAAGAGTTGGGCACCACTGATGTCATTCTGCAGTGACTTATCTTAGAGCATTTTCCAGGCCTCCTTGGGAATGGGGACATAATTAGGCATGTGACCTACCCCCTTTCCTTCCTGTACTGTCTTGTTTGTCCTATTTCCGGGGTGACTGTTGGGGGAGCCTCACAGATGAAGATGGGCTCAGTACTGAGAGGAACTGTGGTGCACCCTGGCTTGGTGACAAGGCCCAGTGACAGGTGCCAAGACACCGAGAACTCTTGAGGAGAGAAAGAGAGGCTGGTGCACTCCCTTCTCTACAGAAGAAAACACCAGATGCCATATCTTCTGTCTGTCTCAGTTTACTCCAGGATGTCAACTTCTGTGGGTGGACAAGGTCTGGACTAGGTGAGTATTTGCAAAGTAGAAAAAACAGCCAACTTACAAAAACCCTAGGCATTTAGTTCTCTGGGTTAAGTTTGATGTATAATTTACTAGTAGGTAGGATTTATTTTTTTCTTTTTGAGACAAGGTCTCACTCTGTAGCCCAGGCTGGCCTAGAACTCGCAGCAATCCTCCTGCCTCCACCTCACCTGGTCCGGGTCCACAGGTGGACACACCAGCCAGGCTTATGTTGTACCTAGAATCGATCCCAGGACCTTGAGCTTGCTAGGCAAGCACTCTAACCCCCAAGCTATGTCCACAGGACTGATCAAGAAACTTTCCTAAGCTTCCTCTTCTCTTTTCTCAACATCGCTCTGGAAACCCCAGAAGAGCCAGAACTAAGGTTGAGTGCCAGGAACTGGCAGTGAAATCCTGTTTGCAGAGGCGTGACTCAGGTAGAGCCTGGGTAGGTCAGTCAGGAGGCCGGATTCAAGGGCAGGCTCACAAGCTGTGCAGCCCTGCCTCAGCCACTGACCCTCTCTGCGCTTGATTCTCTTGTTGGTAAGTAGTCATACCCAATACCACGTAAGGACACCGTGAGTACTGAAAGAGGTCATGGAGAGGAGGCGCTGTGTGGGAAAAACAGTTCTGCAGGGGAAAAGTAATATTGCTAAAGATCCTATTTGGTAGAAGACCCGCCCCTGCTGGCACATGCCCAGTAGAATTCAGGAGTGACACTGCCCTGTGAGAACTGCCGAGGCTAACACAGACCAGGTGCCAGAGGGTGGCCCCGGGAGAGGCCAGAGAGCTGGGTGCTGCTGTTGGCTACCCCCAGCATGCACAGGCAGCTGGCCCGAGGTTGCTTCCACCCTTAGACTGGAAGGCCAGCGCTCCAGGCCCGCAGCTCTCCACTCTGGCTTGTGTCTTCTGTGTGCCTCTGAGGCTGTTAAGCAGACAACGCCCTGTTTCCAGGGCCTGAGGAGGAGGTCTCACAATGAGACCTGAAACTGAAACAGAAAAATCAATAGGCCCAGGAGTCTCTCAGCAGGGACCTCAAAATGCCTTTTACCTCCCAACACGCCCAGACTTTCCTTCCAAGTTATTCTTAGCTGGGTAGAGGAGGAGGAGCCAGTTCAGGTCACAATGTGTGAGTGGACCTGCCTGGGAGCTGCAACGGGAAGGCAGGATGTCTGTCCCTTCCAGCGGCACTGCCTCCCCGACAGACTCCTGCTCCTTTCTGAGCTGCCCTTGGGCAGTGGAGGCACATTGGCTGGCAGTTGGCTTCGAAGACGGGGCACAAAAGGTACCATGAAGGGCAGAATTTGGGAGTCAGGAGACCTGGAGTCCAATCCTAACGTTTCCACCCCGTTTTGCCCTTGGGCCTGTCACTTGGCTGTGCAGAGCGAACCTTTCCTGCATCGTCCTCTCACACGACTGAGCTCACACGTGTGAGAAGCCCATGTTGGTGCTGGGAACCACGTTTCCCTAAGGGCAGCTGTGTCTCCTCTCTGACAGCACCTCTCCTCCCAGATTTTAGGATTGATCAAGAGACACGAAGGACTGACTCCTTGCTGGCTTCCCACAACTGTACCTGTGACTTCCTGTGTGTTACACTAGCCTGTCCTCACTACTGACGCGTGCACATGGGTCCTGCTTTTGCTCCCATGTTTTCACAGAAAGCTGAGTGATTTGTTCCTGATCAAATAGCTGGTACCTGGAGAAGCTGAAATTCAAACCCAGGTCTGAGCGCTAGCCTCCATGACACATTCAACCAGGCCTTTCAGTGACAGGGAGATACAGCCACAATGCCTTCCATGGTTGACACTAGTGATCAGAAAATCAGCACGTATTAAGGCGGCCATGTGATTTACCATCTAAACCAGTGTTCCAGTCACAATGGCGCCACTCACAATGTGTTTCACAGACCTTAAGTCAAACTTTCCTGTCATGTTTCACATCTTTCAATCCCTGGCACCTTAGCTTCCAGGAAATGCAGTGAACAGCAACAGTGAACAGTGGAGTGTATCTGCAAAGGGAAAGGCAGGTGAGGGTGGGGTTCTGTGTTCCTCTGGGACCCTGACCCTGGAGGACACTGTGAGTCCTGAGGAAGAGAAAGACATGTGCAAGGAGGAGGGAGCCAGAGTCTCTCCCAAATACCACTGGAGAGAGAAGCCCTTCTGCGGGGCAAATTTTGGTGAAGGGGGATAAGGCCAGTGTATGAATATCAAGATGTCCCCAAGTTCCCATTTGCAGAGCCAAGAACTGGTCTTACTCCTAGAGTTCTGATTCTAAGACCAAGAGCTGCTCCCATATGCACGGGTGCCTTTGCTCCAGGGCCTCACCTCCCACTTGGGCTCCCACAGTGGGCTGGACACAGCTCAGGCCAGACAAGGACCCTTCTAGTCAGTAACAGGCAGAGCCAAGCTCTTGTGTTTCACTACTCACCACAGTAGGGGGCCTTGGAAGTGGTTTAGAGATAGACTCTCACCTCCTTGGGAAGTGGCTCTATCTTGACGCCACCTTGTTCCACGAGCCCTGGGAATAAAAGAAACAAAGATAGCAGAGCTCCAAGGAGGCCAGTGCAGGGTCCCACGCACTCAGCTGAGCAGAGATTAACTCAACACCTCATAGGCACCCACCCACATTGCATGCTCGTTATGGGCCAAGGTCCATGGCAGTCCCAAGATCCAAAGTCATGGGGGATAAACACGTGCATAAACAGGAAGCTCATTCTTCAGAACCTATGGCCTGTTCTTGGCAGGTGATCATAAGAAATTTAAAATTGTCTCTCCAACTCATAAACCAACCGATTAACACATGATGGTGTTTCAATGGGTCTTGTGTCTGGCCGTGGGGACATAGTGGAAAGGGAAGGTTTAACATGAAGAATAGCTGATGGCAGTTGCAAAGGCGGTGCTTGAGAGAGTAGCAGCTGTGGGAAAGGCCCACGAGATGGCTACACAAGTCATGCCCTCGGCAACCCTGGGGTTCAGTACGCGGGAAGGTGGAAAGAGACTGAGGTAGGCAGATGCTGGAAGTACTGTTACATCAGCTGGTCTACCATTCTGGGGGGAATCACCACATATACTCACTGAAGAGCAAGTAATGTCAGCTCAATTTGTTATGGGAAGCTACACTTCCTACAGCATTTTCTCAACTAGTCTCCATTGTCATCTCACAGACAGTAACCGGACGCAGTTTGGAGTGCCGGCAGGAGTGAGGGGAGGTGGGGAGGAAGGAAGAGACATTTCCACCACCAAGCGGATTTTTTTTTCTTTTAACCCCAGGATATTCACAGCAAGGATCTGCACAGGTGAGTTGTAGGCCAGATCCCTCATCCTTTCCACAGACCAGCCTGGATTATCTAGGAATGTGCACAAGCTGCCCAACCAAGGTGACTCTTCCACCGCAACTGGAAGGAGGTTACCGTGACCACATCCCTCAAAGATGGCCTGGGTACCACTCTGGGGATTCTCTACAACAGCTGGTGTGTGCTGAACAGCTGGAGAATGGCAGGCATGGCTACAAGGCCCCAGGGCAGCATTGGACAGAGAGAATGCAGGGGACTCTGGACTACCCCCGTGTTGCCAGAGAGTGCCCAGAGCTGGACTCGCAGATGAGGGGCTGAAAGTGGAAGGCATCCAGGACACAGCAAGGGTAGCCGCAGCGTGCAGCGTAAGGACTGCGAGGTAGGAGGCGGAGGGCCGACCATGACTTCTGGTGGGAGCCGACTGAGCACCTCATCCGCCCCCTTTTCTTTTTGCTTGGCCACAAGAGACCAGGACATGAAGAGGTGACGACTAGTAAGGCACGAACTTCCCCCAAACTGTCGAAAGGAGCCAAGGGGGTGACTTTTTACCTATCCTTGGGCAGGAAAGCAGAAAGGGGTTAAAGCAATCCAAGCAGTGTCCCGCCAGGAAGGCTTTGTAGCTGGCACAGGGAAAGGCCGTCAAGGGACACGAGTCCTCCAGGGCACTGATGTAGAGATACACAGCCCTCATGTGATCGCAGATCAGGTAGCTGTAACCTGAGTCGGGGAAGAAAACCGCACCAAAGTTTCAGTCACGACAGGTGGAAACCCCCTCCTGCAGCCACGTACTGTAAGTCTAACTGAATTCTGTATTCCAGAAGGTTATAAATACATGGGATGTCCCCTTAGCTGTATTTTAAAAATGGCAACAGACATGGCAACCTTATCACCCATTCCCTTGTAATTTTCCTGAGAAGCTAAAGGAACAAGAAAAATTGCTTGATTGAAGACCTACTTTTAATTCAGAAGACCTGAATTTCGTTTTGTTATTTTTCAAAACAGTACTATTTGTCCAAAGAATTGACAACAGCACCGACTCCATCTCCAAGGTCTTTTGTCGGAACAAACTTTGTCTCTTTGTCTTGCTTGCTTTCCTTTTTCTTCCTTCTTTCTTCTTTTTCCTTCTTTTTCGTTCATGTGCATTTGTGACACAGGACAACTGCATTCATATTGGGTGCTGGGACATAAACACGTCCCTGTTTTTACTCCCCCTTCCTCCCTTCCCTCCTGGCACCGCCTCCCACCCCCAGATTCCCTTCCCTTCTCCGTTTCCCATCATCTCTCTATCCCTTCTTTACGGTATCCCTATTTTGTGTTCCTCATATAGGGGAAGCTGTATTATACATTTAACCTCCAGTGCCCGCCTTCCTCCACTCAGCACCGTGGGACCTAAGGTGCGTTCTGATGTGGCTGGGAAAACTCTCGTTCACAAGATGGGAGCCGGGAGCTGGCGAGGCTGAGGCCGTTTCGGGAAGTGGTGACCTGCCAGCCTGTTTCTACTTTCATCACCACACTTGGCTTTGCCCAACCAGCAGTGAGGCCACAGAGGACGGCAGCAGTTCATGATCAATTCTAAAGCCCAACTCCTACAGCTTGCCTGGTCAAATAACTGACACCGTGGATTTGCCAAATATCCCAATATGCCCCAAACTCGGTTTTGTTGTTGCTGTTGTTGTTCACTGTTAGTGGTGAAGTGTGGGTGCTGGCCTGGAAGTCGCCCCTTAGTGATCTAGCTTGCAATCTGCGCTTCATCCTTCTAGCTTGACAAGTACAGGTAAATTTCCAAGGCCTTAAAGCCTCCAGCCCTCTAACAACCTCAATCCCAGCCTGCAGCTCTTTCCTCTGCCCCAGGCTTAACTACTGATTTCTCCGGCAGGCTCAAGTCTTTCTTCAGACGCCAGCATGCTGCCCTGCTAATAAAATCTTTATCTTCTTCCTCTGTCAATCTTCTCCAGGTCCTGAATACACCCGGCAGAGCCTGTGGTCTTGTTACTGTACATTGTAACATTCACTTAAAAGTGGGCTGCAGTCCTCATCAGGTGGGCAAAGAAGAAGAGAGTAGTGAGCTAGAACTCCGGGAGTCTGGGGTCTTCGGACTTTACGCCTTGACATGGTGTCTCTGGGCCTGGGACCAAGGTTGAGCTGTGTGTTGTCTTCTCCACGCATGGCCGGGACACTGTGTAGTCGAGTTCATTCCAGCATCATAGGGAACTAGGGATAGAAATGGGCTACACCCTTCTCGAATTGCGTTATGAAGAAGACATGAAAAGTGGTCAACCAAAATGCCACCGAAATTTTCTAAACCCGCTGAAACCAAACTACCTCATCTGGTCAGAACGGCTGAGACGTTCATTAAATTGTTAAAAGAAGCATGCTTTTGGAAAACTAGTAAATTTGATAGATTATCAATCTAGGTTATTCAATAAAATTGCTAAAAGAATCCTTATAAGTGTTAGGAATGTGGTAAAGCAAGAAAAGACTAAAAACATAGTAAGCAGAAATCAGTATTGAAAACTCTACATGAGGTACAGATATCCTATTATAGACATAGAAAAAGCAGAAGAAAGCTCAACAATCCTGATGATTAGCTTTTGACAAGTTTAATATTTAAAATAACGCTAGGTAGGCAAAAAAAAAAAGAGGTCAAAAAGTGATTTGTGTGAGCACCAATTCCTGAGGTTCTGTGTAAGTTCAATGTAATCAATATATAAATGAATTTGTAGTGTATATATATTCAAATAAAAGTACCAATATTTGTATGAGACCAAAAAATAAAAATAAAATAATGTTACAAATAATATATTTTAAAGAACATTCCAGAACATAGAAAAAAAGAAAGGCATATTTGATGAATGTGTTTAGGAAAGTTATCTTGAGGACAATCACAGAGAACTGATGGGTTTAGTAAATGTAGTGATGTGGTCACACAGTGATTCCACCCTCTGTCCAGTCACTGAATGACTCAAAGGCTTGCTTCTGCCATAAGTGTGCTCTAGAGGATGCAGCTGGCATGGTTTATGCCGCAAACAGGGAGCCAGAGAAGAACAGAGATGATCAGCTTAAGTGTTGTTACATCACAGCAAAGCCTAAGGAAAGCGGGAGGGCAGCACAGTAGGACTCAGGCTTCCAAAACCAGGTACTCCTCTCTGGAATGCCTGAGCTCCAAGTACACTCAGTAGGGGCTGAGCAAGACAGAACCTGGCACAAGTCCCAGTTAGGGCAGCCCACTATGGACCACGGTGGCTGATGAGCAGCACAGATGGTGGGTAAATTCCACTCTATGGGACAGCCAAACACCAACTCCCCCTTTGGGTTTCTGACCTGCAGAAATGAACACAGGACAGCCTGGTTGGTCTTGGCCTCCATTGACAAAGTAATCCACATGTCCAACAGGAATCCGAATACCCAAATCTGAAAGACATAGAAACACATTAACTTCTTACTTCAGGGACATATTGTCCAGGTCCTACAGCAGAGGCCAGTAGCAACAGAGCCTGAGGTCTGACTTTGAGTTCCCAGCCTGCTGTTTCCCCCTTGCTCTGCGCAGCTGTGAGACCGCAGGATGAGCTATGTTAAAAGGATCCAAAAAAATTCCATTTATGAGATATTCATATTTGCTCAATAAAATAAAAGATATCTCAACACAATTCATATATAACTACGGATAAGTGCTTATAAACTTGGTAAATTTCCTTGTTCAGTAGTTTCTGTTTTCCTTCAAGCAAGAATTCAGATAAATAAGTTTAGGGCCACATTTCCATATTTACCATAAAACGTGTTTTTGTGCTCTCCTGACTGAGCGCAAATGTAATGCAGTGAGTTTGAGACCAAGGCTGTAGCCAGGTGTAGGGGCAAGCCTGGAACCCCAGCACTCTGGGAAGCTGAGGCAGGAAGATCTCAAGTTGGAGGCCAGCCTGAGTAACTTAGCAACTTGATGAGACCCTGTCTCAAAATAAAAATAAATAAAAAGGACTGAGGATGTAGCTCAGTGTGAAGTCCTTGGGTAGCTCAATCTCCAGTACTGAGAGACAGAGAGAGAGAGAGAGAGAGAGAGAGAGAGAAAGAGAGAGAGAGAGAGAGAGAGAGAGAGAGAGAGAGAGAGAGAGAGAGAGAGATTTTCCTCATAGATGTGTCCCAGCCCACCTCATATGACACACCCGAGCCCTCTGGCTCAAACACCAAAGGCCAAGATTTTCATTGAATCCTGGATTTCCTAGATTCCTGCATTTCCCTCACTCCCCACCCTCAGCCTATTGTAAGTCCAACCAGCTCTGCATTCAAAATATATTTGGAATCCTTCTCTCTCTCTCTCTCTCTCTCTCTCTCTCTCTCTCTCTCTCTCTCTCTCTCTGGTTCTACTGCCACCATCCTGGCCAAGGCAAACTTGAGTATCTCAGGAAAACTGCCACCACAACACCTTACCCCAGGCCCCGGGCTTCCCTCAATGCCCAGCATTCTCTGTGTAGGAGCTGCCGTCATTCTTTAAAGAGAGACAGAGGGGATTCACGTCCTTAATGAACAAAGTTAATTATCCCAGCAGAGCCAGGCAGAGCCCTGGGCTTTGGTCTTCTATCTGTGTGGCGAGGTGGAAACAAGGGTTGGACAGTGCGACAGCTTAGGCTTTTTTGAGAATTGTGCTTTTGTGGATCTTGGAAACGTTAAAAAAGGCTTTCGACCAAGGGGAATGAGACATGCCCATCTCACTGAACTGTAAGCTCTTTTATTCAGGAACAGATAGGATCTTTCTGCATAGACTTTGTAGGTACTTCATGCCCAGAACAAATGACAAGGGCTGTGCCCTCCTGCCCAGTTCACAGATGGACTTAATTTGGCCAAAATGGATTTAGAGTTGAGGGGTCTCTTTTCTGTTTTGGTCATTACTTGAAAGGGGATTCATGTTTTCTACTAGACCAGGCTTGTCCTCTGAACAAGAGGAAAGTCCTGGCAGGCCTAAACCTGGGGAGTGGAATGTCCCCATCCCCAGGGACCAGCACACCCACCTCAAAACAGCAGCACAGCTTTCCTGTAAATCAGCCAGACAGCAGTGCTCCCCACCCTAGTCCTCCTCAGCATAAGGTTTAGTGTTGACTCAGAGTAATGTGCCCAGACAAACAACCTTGGTCCACAAGTGAGAATTCTCCTGCTTGCCAGTGTCTAAAATGAGAACCGCTTGTCTCAGTGGTCACAGAGTGGCAGCTCGGGAGGGGTGGGGTCAGGAAGGACACAGTATAGGATTGCTTTGTCAGCTGCTCCACAAGAACTTAGATACACAACTGGGATTTAGTGAAGAATTCCTTTACAGCTTAGCTTAGCATAACAGAGGACCAAACTGGATCAAAAAGTGGCCAGAGGACCAGCAGAAAAACTGTAAGAGCAGCCAGGGTGTGTGACTTCCCAGACAAGGAAAGGGCCTTGAACCCTGGGGCTGCTGGGGTGGCTCCCTAGCCAACTCTGGAATCCCAAGCAGTGTGAGCCTGGGGAGAATGCTGGCCAGAATGGTAGCCTAAAAGATGCCAGAAAATCTTGTGACTGTACAGACAAAAAGGGCCCCACCCATGGTATGCCAAAACCCATTTGGTTGGGGGAACAGAAAGGGCCCTGTGGCTGCCAGGCCTCTGAGCTTAAGGACTGAGGAGTCACAGTTATTCAGCCGGCCTTCTAGGCAGGCCCAGAGAAGTAATACGGAAGTACCGTCTGAGTTTTCCCAGAAAAAAGTCTGTCTGCAAGTCACGTACCAGGAAATTCAGGAAAGAGTACCAGCAGCAGCAAAGGGGCACACAAACTGTAGTCCTGCTGAAAGATTTGAGCCCAAGGAGAACAAGTGCTGGACATCCCTCTGCCCCACAGAACAGAAGCTGAGAGAGCCTCTTTGCAGTGTTCCAACTTTGCAGACTGACACAGGAAGAGAGGGAACTGGCCCCACCTTCCTTTTGGTTGGCAAGGTCAAAAGTCTTGGAAACTGGACAAATAGTATGGTGGTTGGAGCACTCGTCTAGCAAGTGCAAGGCCCTGAGTTCAATTCCCCAACACCACATAAACTGGGCATGGTAGTGCACGCCTGTAATCCCACCCATCATTCAGGGGGCAGGTACAGAAGGATTGCTCAACAAAAGGCCTTATCTCAAAAAAAAAAAAAAGTAAAAATAAGAAATAAAAATAAAAGAGAGAGAAGGTCTTGGCCATAGAGACTTCCTATTCAAATAACACAGGAAATTCTTTTTCTTTTTTTGAACTTTGGTCTCACTTCAGTGGTTCTTTGTGGATCTTTGTATATACTCTTTTTCTGGTCTTGCTTTTGAAGTTTTTCTTTTCTTTGTTATTTGTCAGTTTTTTTTTTTTTTCTCTCTTGAGCTATTCTTTCTGCTCTTTTTGAAAACCTTTCTGTAGATTCTGGAGACATATGCTTCCTAGTTTGCTTACAACTTTCCTTGTGATTCTTACTTTTGTCCCCATGGCTCAAGTATAACTGTTTTCTTCAAATCTGGGGTTGGGCTCTGTCTTGCTTTTCTCTATTCTCCACCATTTTCTATCACTCTTTCAAAGCTAACCCTCGGTCTCAGTGCACTCTCTTCCTACACCTACCACTCTTATTAATAGAATCCTTTGGTATTGATAACTCACAACCACATGGCTTAGCACATTGGGAATCAATAATTTTATACAATTTAGTTAGATATAGATCATTAAGGTAGTTTCTTTCTATATTATCAACAATAATTTAGCATGCCCCTTATCAAACTGTTCTAATAATCCTACTAGACAATCTGTATAGAAATTTCCACTAGTAACATAGATCACATTTCTAATGTTAAGAGTAGAATGGTTGTGTGAGTTAACTTGTTATGATATGTTAATACCAATATTATTAAGTTTAATCATTGATATTGATATGTGTCCCCTGTTAAAGAAGATATAGTAGTTAGAGTCTATTAAGGGTTAGTAATTTCCGGTGAGTTTAGTGTAACCTAGGTAAGCAATGTAGAACATATTAGTGGAAGCTTTTAAGAAGCCAATATTAGGTTAATTTAGATAGATACATTGATGGTGCCTTTTAATGTTAAGGTATAATAGTTACAGTAGTAAACTGGTTATTAGGTTCTGCCAAGTTTTTAGTCTTAGATTACAATATTATTGCAGATCTTCACTCATGTTGAGGATGGTACGTAGATGTTGATCTTATTTTCCAAAGAATGCTAATAACTACCTTGTCCTTAGACTACATATGATACTTTAGTATATTTCTCCTTCACTGAAAAGTAGAAGACGTCAGGAAGCGAGCAGAAAGTTAGTCAGTGACAGAAATTCTGAAGGATCATTGAAAGCAGAGGAAAAAAAAAAATCCCCACAGCCCAGGAAGCCACTGCAGGCTGGCTGCAAACAGCAGCTGCGGACGGAGGAAAGCTCGCTTGGGCCCGGAACACCTGACAGAGCTGGGAGAGGACAGAGCACCCCAACAATGGACAGGAGGCTGTGGGCAGGTCAGAAATCCTGAAGTCACATCGGAAGAGGAGGAAAAAAACAGCTGACTTGGAGCGGCCCCAAGCTGCCAGCATCCACAGACCAGACGGAGGAAAGTCCGGAGCCAGAACCTCAGCCTGAGGTAAGTGTGGATCCAGAGAAGTGGGAATTGTCGGCATCTAGTGGCCCCAGCCTCTAAAACACCAACCTGCAGGTGTGTGTACTACAAACGCAGCGTGCGCTCCCCCTAGAAAAGGCCCCGGGATCCCAGATCAGAAACAGGGCTCAGCAGCCATCTCAGGCAGTGACACAAGCTGGAGCCATTTTAAAAAGAAGGGGGGAGAAAAGACTGAACCCTTTAGAGTAAAACAAAGCTCAGAAGAGCACACCAGGGCTTTGGGGGTCACCCTTAAACAGGGCCTAGGAAGAAACTGGCACAAGCGGCTGAGAGGAAAAAAGAGAGGGAAAAGGCTGTTGATCCCCTCTAAACGGCTCAGGGGCACCTCTGCTCCGAGGGTGGAGAGCCCCATTCTGGGGGAAGGAAGCCAGTATAGATGGAGAGCTGTGCTGAGTGGACCAGGGGAAAAAGACACCTCAAAAGGGGGATCATTGCCCTGTTCCTCCCACACACGCCAGAGGCTTCTGGTTCACCACTGCACTGCATGTCAGAGGTATCTAGGATCAGGAAGTCCATCGCCTGTCCATACCGTGAGCCAGAGGCTTCCAGAGGCTTCTAGGGCCCCAGAGGCTTCCAGAGGCATCTAGGACCAGAAATTCCATTGCCCTGCCTTTCCCTTGGGCCAGTTGATTCCAGAGGCATCTAGGACTGGGCTTTCACCAAACCCTTCTTTCCTGTGCACCAGAGACAGCCAGAGATAGCAGAACCATGGGGAAACGTGGTAACAAATCTCCTACAAAAAGACCTGACACCCCAGAAGATGATACCAGGGATGCTGAAATTGCAGAATCCAAAGATGAAAATGGCAAAAATGATGTTAACTTCTGGGCCTAGAAATACATTGAGTTAAAGCAGTAATTAAAGCAGGAAATAAAACAGACAGTGCAAGAGCTACACCAACACATAGCTAAGCTAAAAGCAAGCCTGGAAAAGCAAAAAGAAGAGACCATAGAAGAAATATACCAGAAGATGATGAAGGCAATGCAAGAAATTAGAGAACACAACAGAGATATAAAAAAAATTGAATGCAGATATTCAGGAAGTGAAAAACACAATGGAAATAATAAGCAAGCACATTAAACACCTTCAAAATAGAATGTCAGACCTAGAAAATAAAGTGTCTGAGCTGAAACATACAGGCCAGGAAGAACACAAAGTAAATAAGGAAGAAAGTGAATCATTATAACGGCTGATAGATGATTCAAAGAGAAACGACCTCAGAATTATGGGAGTCCAGAAGAAGACTGAGGACAAAACAAAAGGCTTAAAGGTTATGTTTAATGAAATTATGGAAGAAAATTTCCCAAATCTAAGAAAAGAAATGAACATGGAACTATTGCAGGCATATAGAACACCAAACAACTTTGATCAGAAGATACCCTCATCACGACACATCATAATTCAAATACTAGAAACCTGACACAAAGAGAAAATACTAAAAGCAGTAAGAGAAAAACAGAAGGTGACCTACAAAGATAAGCCCATCAGGATAACTTCAGACTTCTCAGCCCAGACTCTAAAAACCAGGAGATCATGGAGCAATGTCATCCAAGCACTAAAAGAACATAAATGCCAACCAAGACTGCTATATCCAGCAAAATTATCTTTTAATTTAAAGGGAGAAATTAAAACTTTCCATGATATAAAAAGCTTAAAGGAATTTGCAGCCAGGGAGCCAGTATTGCAGAGAATACTTAAAGGAAACTTAGAAAGTGAACGGGAGGCCAGCGACACCAATGACCCCAGAGAAAAAGCGACAACAGCTAGAGGAGAATGAGCTGAGAAAAAAAGTAAGGCTATGCACGAACTAGGGATGAATTGATAGGTAAAAGGAAAAACCAAATGGGGCAAAATGTTAATTATTAGTGAAATATGAGTAATCAATGTACGAAAGTCAAAAAATCTGAAATAACTGAGCATAGCTATTTATCTATTGCTTTAACTGTAGCATACTTATGCAATACAGATTCAAGTCCATTTAATGTAGAAAATTGATAAAGTCTTAAGCTTGTTGAATGAAGCAATTCACTTTTTTGATGTTGAATGTGAGTTTATCCTCTTTGAGAGATGGAAACATGAGCAGTAGCAAAACAGCTTGGAGGAAAAATAACATCTAAAGAGAAAATGTAATTAAAAAAATAGATTGGTAATTAAATCATCTGATTGATATACTTTTAAAAGAGTACCAGTTCTTCCATAAAATCTGTGAAATCTCCACACAACATTATTATTAGTAATAGCATAGTAGTCTGCAAAATCGAATAATTACTAATTAATAATGCAACATGGGGAATTGACATAAAATCTCTTAAGAATACAAATGCACGAATATATGGAAGGATAGGCAAATAAATTTATAAACCAAATCTATCAGAATGTTAGCAACCAGTGAAATGTGAGTAAATAAGTTATGAAAGTTAAAAAATATTCTGAAATAACAAAATTTGCCTTCATATCTGTTACTTTAAGTATATTTATGTGGTATAGATTTAAGTTCATTTAATGTAGCAATGTGATACAGTTTTAACTTTGTTTTATTATAGCAATTCACTTATTAAGTCACTGATGAAAATTTATCCTAAGAAAACTGATTGATGCAAAGATAACCCTGTGAATGTACAAACATGTACCTTCCAGTATTCAGCTAAGGCATTTGAAATTTAACTTTTTTTTCCTTCTTTCCAAAACTTACTAGCCTTTTGAACTACATGCTTGTAGTTATTTTCTAATGTGAACTGGTGGGTAAGGCCAGGTTTAAGAATAGCAACAAAGATATAGCAAAATATAGGGGAAAAAAACTTTTGGTAAATATCCCAATAAAGGGATTGGTTGGATTCAGAGAAGAGGCATCAAGATTTAACTACTGTGACCCATTTGAGGAATAGGAAGCTGAGTTAGAGTGGTGACTTAAGTGAAATGATTGAGGTGCAGAAAATTAATATGTTAAGTACTGTGTAGTTTCTCTGACTTGGAAAACCCAGAACACAGACATTCTATAGAACCACATGAAGTGATAGCTGGAGTTGGGGGAAGGGATCAGGAGGGGGTGGGAGGGTCAAAAATCGGAAGGGATTGTAAAGTTGATATGATATATATGTGTACAAAATACCCAAATTCATTGTAAACATTATGTATTGCATAGGTATATTAATAAAAAAGTGGGGGGGGGGAAGAAAGTTAGTCAGTGAGAAGATCCTCAAAATTAAAAGCTGAGTAAAGTAAAATGAGCATAAATATTAAAATCTAAACAAACAAATTCAAGGTAATTCCAAGGAAAGAAATAATCTAAAGGAAGAAATCTCCATAGTAGAGACAGAATTCATCCACACTGCCTGATCTACAACCCACCGCAGTATTCTCAGACACAGAAGATTTCAATCCAAAGCAGATCAGAAGAGACATTATATACTAGTTGAGGGAATAATCCAGTAGGAAGTCACAATTATCAACATATATACTTCTAACATTAGGGCACCCAAATTTTCTTTTGTCAGGATCTCGCTCTGTAGCCCAGGCTGGTCCTGAACTCACTATGGAGCCCAGGCTGGCCTTGGACTCACAGAAATACTCCTGTCTCAGCCTCCTGAGTACTTGGATTATAGATGTGTGCCACCATGCCCAGCTTATATGGTTGCTACGGTGGAGGCACATGGCAAAGACAGGCTGCAGAGTTGCTCACCCCATTTCAGAAAGAAGCCAAGTGAAGCAGAAGCAAAGTGAAGTCTGCAGACCTGGTAGG
>PVKB01004624.1:91123-131123 GCA_004027205.1 Ctenodactylus gundi
TTAGCTCACAGTTTCAGGAGGTCTCAGGTCATTCATGGGTGCTGGCAAGGGTGGGAACACATGGTGGAGGTGTAGCTGAAGGAAGAGCTAGCTATTCACAGGGTGGCAGATCCAGAAGCCAAGTGAGCAAAGAAGGGAAGCGCTACATACATCCTTCCAGGTCGTCTCCCGGTGATCTGCTCCACTTCCAGATCGAGCCCTAATGACCCACCTGCTCTGGGTCAAGCCCCAGCCCAGTGCTCTGACCCTTTCAACCATGCCCCATCTCTTCACAACACGTGATTCCATAGCTATTCCAGAACATTCAAATACATGAGACTTTGGGGGGACATTCCAGATCCAAACCATAATAGTATTCTTCTATACTAACAATGAAATCACTGGGAAAGAGCTGAGAAGAATAATCCTGTTCTCAATAGCTCCTCAAAAAAAATGAAATACCTAGAAATAAACCTAACCAAGGAAATAAAGAACCTCTACAATGAAAACTACACTATGCTAAAAAAGAAATTGAAGAGTACCTTAGAAAATGAGAAGACATTCCCTGTTCTTGGATAGACAGAACTAATATCATTAAAATGGTCAAACTGCCAAACCAGACATACAGATTCCATGCAATTTCAATCAAAATAGCAACCACATTTTTCACAGAACTTGAAAAAAAACAATCTTTCCATTCATATGGAACAAAAGGAAACCCAGAATAGCTAAAGCAATCCCGAGTAACAAGATAAAAGCAAGTGGTATTATGATTCTGGGCATCAAGATACATTACAAAGCAACAATGATAAAACTGTATGATATTAGCGCAAAAATGGGCAGGTCGACCAATGGGACAGAACCAAGGATGCAGAGACAACTTCAAATACCATCAGCTATCTGATCTTCATAAAAAGACCAAAAAACATACTGGAAAAGGATAACCTCTTCAATAAATAGTGCTGGGAGAACTGGCAATCTATGTACAGGAGAGTGAATCTAAATCCTCACCTATCACCATGTACTAAAGTCAAATCAAAGTGGAGACATTAAAATGGAAACACTAAACCTCCTAGAGGACAAAAATAGGTAAAATTCTTAAAAATATAGACATGGGCAAGGACATTCTCAATAAAACACCTGACGCAAAGAACCCTAATTACTAACAAAAGAGATTATATCAAATTTAAAAGCTTCTTCATGGTGAAGGAAACAACTAACAGAGTGAAGAGAGAATTGACAGAATGGGAAAAAACATCACCACCCACATCTTGGATAGGGGCCTAATAACTGGAAAACACAAATGACTGAAGAAAAAACAGATTCCTTAAGATCCAATGTAAAAAATGGGCAATTGAAATGAATAGGCAGTTCTCAGAAGAAGAAGTAAAAATGGCCAGCATATATACAAAAAAATAATAATAATCAACATCCCTAGCCATTAGAGAAACACAAATCGAAACAACACTGAGATGCCATTTTACCCCAGGAAGGAGGGCTCCTATGGAGAACTCAAAAAGCAAAAGAGGCTGGCAAGACTGTGGGGAAAAGGAATCCTATTATACTGCTGGTGGGGCTGCAAACTGGTACAACCATTATGGAAAGAAGTATGGAAATTCTTTAAAAAACTGAAAATAGATATGCCACTTGACCCTGAAGTAGCTCTTCTTGGTATCTTTCCAAAAGAGTTAAAAGCATCACATAACAGAGATGCATGTTCACCAGTTTTTATAACAGCTCAACTAATGATGGCTTAATCATGGAAGAGGCCAAAATATTTATCAATAGATCAACGAACCAAGAAAACGTGGTATGTAAACACAATGGAGTCCTCCTCTGCCACAAAGACAGAGTCTAGTCATTTGAAGGTCAAGGGACACAACTTGAGACCATTATGTTTAGTGAAGTAAAGCAGACTCAGAAGATTAAATATCACGTCTTTCTAATATGAGAAACCAAGGTATAAATAAATAATAGAGTCAAATGGGCAAGAGTCAGAAGGGAAGAAGGGAGGAGGGTGGAAGGGTGAGAGAGGGGAAGAGGAAAAGAATGTGAAGCTGATGTGATATTTATGGGCACAAAATTTTCAAGTTTAATGCAATTGCTAATACATACTAATTTTAAAATGGGGGGTCGGGGAGAGAGAATAACAGTTGGAGGAGGTTTTCGTGACCATCCTGGCAAACTCCTCACTACACAACAGAAGCCCTGAGAGTGGCAGGTCACCTCCGTCCAAGGCCACACAACTAGGTGGCATCCCCTGCCCCGTGCTCATGCCCCCTCTCTAGGCCTGCCACCCCATCTCACTGTCAGTGTCCGTGTGAATGGCTTCCACAAAGAGGGCATCTCCAGCATCCAGGCGCTCCTCCAGGCTGGCCCTGGTGTACTCTGGTCCTGCAGGGTCCAGGCCTGCAAAGAGACAGGTAACAGGAGCCCCTTTACAGCTGTATGAACAGACCCAGCACATGCCCACCCTGGCAAACCCTCCAGTTCGGACCACAGAGGTCTCCAACAAGGACCAGGGCTTGGGAGAAGTAACTCAGGCCCATCCACTCAAGGAACGCCACTGTGTTGTCTCTGGAGGTAGCCTTATAACCCAGCTTTTCTGGCCCTTGATTGAGTTTAACAACACCAACCATATGGCAGAGCCTAATTTGAATAGTATTAACTTTCAGAGGCAACTCAGTGTCATCCCGTAGGGGCCTCTCAGAGGAAGTGTAGAACAGGACTCAGAATTGACATAATCAAGGACTAAGAAGTGGAGATATTTACCATACAACCCCAGTCCCTTATTGATTGAGAGCTCCTGCAGCATGAGATCCCCACACCTTCATGCAGGTATTTAACAAAGCTGGAGGTGATTTCCACAGTGGGTCAAGGACTTACGGCCTATTCCAACCCATTTCACAGAGGTACACAGTGAGGTTCAGGAGTAAATATGTGATGCTGAGATTAGCAATCATGCAGCAATAACAATATCACTTATGCAAAAGGACAATAATAAATAAATCATACTGGTAATAAGTGACTCGGTCATAAGGACAGACTCTACACATTCCTGAGATCACAGAAGAGGCGATTCCAGGCCAGCCTTCATCTGCCTCTAAACCTTGGGAGGAATGTTACCTGTGATCCGTCCCAGCTGGCCTTTGTAGAAATGTCCCACCATGCCCCCAACATGGGCACCCAGGCTCACACCAATGATGTGGATTGAGGACTCCGACACACCCAGTGCCTGGAAGGAGCATTGAGCACAAGTTCTATTTAGGGCATAGTGTCAGAAGCTGAGGTTCTGGGGCACAGCACATTTGCCATGTCAGATTTGAATCAAAGGGCAGATCTCTCCTTAATCACTTGTCCTCTTCTTGGGCTCCCCACCCTGTCAGTCCCCTCATCTAAAAAGACTGTGGGTTATAACCATGGCCACTCCCCTTTGAGGGACAACCCAGAGCCAGGCAGCCTGCACTCTTTGCCTCCGGTGCAGTGGTGCATCTCACAGAGAAGGGGCAGAGGAGGCTCAGCAAGCTGCGACACCCTGCCCAAGGTCAGCGGTCCAAGTGGTCAACTCAGGTTTGAGCCAAGGACCAAATGCCGCCAGAGGGCTCTGCTTCTGCCCAGACCTCCTTAGGACATATTCTTTCTTTCTGAACATCGCTTTTCCATAAGCGGCCAGAACTCACCCCGAGCACTTCTACACCTACCAGGAGTTTGCTGAGGAAACGAGAGATCTCAAGGCTCAGCTTAACCACGTTATCCACGGCTGAGAAGTAGGCCCCGGTGGATCCATAAACCCAGTCCACGGCAATCACATTTGCATTGGCTGCCTGCAGAAGGGCTCTGATGAACGCATCAATCCAGGAAGGCTTTGTTCCTAAAGCCCTAAACATGGGGCCAAGGAAGGAGAGGAGATTACCTGCTGAGCTGATATGCATTGCCCTGCAAACCTCTGCTCATCCCCAACTCAGAGAAATCAAAACTAGGATGAGGCATAAGAGGAACCAATGCACAGAGCTGGGAGCACAGAAAAGGCATAATTTTGAGGTCAGGCTTGCCAGCAGCAAGTATGAAACTTTGCAAATTACACAAGGGTAGGAGGTGCAGCTTGTTGTTCCTTCTGTTCCGGGTGGATGCAGGCTCCTGCCAGGGTGCAAAGCTCAGGCTGGACTTCAGCCCCTCCTGCCTTTTCAGGGACTCTGTACAATGCACACACTACCCAAACCACACGCAGTGCCCTGCCTGTCTGTGTTGCTTGCAGAAAAAGGGATAGCTTTGTACTTTAGGCCTTATAGTTCACTATCTTAGATCTCATTCTAAAGAAATGTCTTTTCTTCAAAGATGCTTTAATTTATTCATTCCCATCCATTCAACAAACGTTTATTGAGGAACTATGAACTGATCAGTGTACCAGGTGTTTTCCAATGAATAAAAGTAAGTCCCTATCCCGGAACATCCAGTATAATGACAGTTTTTCTAGAAAAAGGATGATAGAAATTTCCTCAGAAAACTTTCCTAATAAGTTGAGATCAGAAAAGAAGGTTTACCAATAAGCCCCAGTCTAGAAAAGATGTGCGTGTTCTTATGGGAACAGCGACTGGGTGTGTGCCATGGAATGTGATTTGGGGGATGTAGGAGCAGACAGTTCCTAGCCTGCTGAGCTCTCTGGCTCTGTTAGCTGTTTGGGTTGGAGGTACACACTTGTAGAGTGGCAAAATGTAAGAGTTGGTACAGAATGAGTGCGTGGTTGTGCTGTGGGAGTCCAAGGATCCCAGAGACAGAGGGAGGCCCGCGACCAGGAAGTGGCGGCTCAGGCAGTTCTCTGAGCTCACCTCTTCGGTTCGAGCTGCTCTCTGGAGATGCTGGTCTACCATGCTCTCTCCCTTCTGCCTCCAGGAAGCTTTTTTTCTGGCTTTAGCCTGTTGTGGACTTCGGAGAAGGATGGTTGAAGGCAGAATGGAGATTGAATTGATAGTCAGGGGCTATATGTCTCAACAGCATTTATATGAGAGAAATTACAGAAGTGCCTGGTTCCAGAGAAACGCTGACCCACTTGTTAGGGTGGATGGAGCAGACATAATTAGAAATTTCTCAGGTCATGAAAGCAGGGAAAAAGTGAAAAAAAAAGAGGAATTAAAACTCAGGGTAAGACCATCGTGCTGACACCTCTGAGTATTTGTGCGAAGCTAGTGACCTCACTGTCTGAGATGAGTCACTCCGTGCCACCCAAATGCCAGAAGCAGCAGTACGGTGCTGTTACTCTGGGACCACCAGGACAACTCCTACTGCCACCTCTTTAATATAGATGTGGAAACCAAAGCTCTGCGTTTCGAGTGACTTCCCAGAGTCACACACTCTTACCATTTGTGACAAGAACAGATGGAGGAATGACAGGTGTTACTAACACGAATCATCAACAGACTGTGTGGCCCTGTTTTATGAGACAGTAAGCCATAAGGGACGGACATGTGACTGCCGGTAAACCTTTCTGCTTTTTGCTCTCCACTAACTTCCAATAGCAGGGGCAGAGAACTTCAAGCCCACGGCCATAGATTTCATGTGGAAATGACTCAGTTGAGTCTGGCCAAGGCAACAGTCCCATTAGAGATGAGTTAATTATATATAACTAAAAGTTTTGCCAAATATAGTAGCCTATTTTTTTCATGTTGGTAAGTTTTATGGTCTGCAAGAGACGTCATAAATACCCAAATGTTCCTCTGCAGAAGAAAAGGTTCCCCACCCCTGTTACAGGAGACAGTTTATGGTTCTACGCTGAGGAAACTCCTGTTGGTCATTAGCTCCCACCTGAATCCATGAATGATGACTTTGGTCCCCAGAGTGGCATTGAACCCAGAGTCTTGGATGACACTGCTTTCATTCAATAGCCGTCCACAGCCAGGGTCCGAAGGGACAAAGAGGAGAAACTGGACTTTGAGGTTGGTGCCTCGGAGGAGGTCGGCGTTCTGAAAATCAGCGCATCGTGGCTGTGGAGTAGCAGGCACATCCTCTGGAGGAAAACAAAACAAAACATGATTATGCAGAGCAACAGCGTCTGTTCTTAGGAAAAAGGGTGCTCTTGTGAGAAAGAAATGGGCTCGCAGGTGAGAGTGTCAGTGCACCAGCTAGCACAGCCCTCACTCATTCCTTTGATAAAGCCTGCAGCAATCCTACAAAGAAAATCCGTGACTATCTTTCATGCCTAAGGATAAAATACCAGTGAATAAGATGGGTATTGCTCAGCTGGGGGAGGTTAAAGGCCCTGGTGAGATATCGTCATGGGCTGAAGGGAGGGAGTCTCCCTCTCCCAAAAATTTCTACATGAAAGTCCTAACCACTGATACTTTGGAATATGTGCACATTTGGAGAGAGGGGCTATATGCAGGTGATTAAGTTGAAGTGAGTAGAATGGGCTCCAATCCCATAAAACTGGTGTCCTGATAAGGAGAGAAAATATGGGGGGAGGCAGAGGAAATAGATGTGAAGAGGCCCAGGAAGAAGGTGGCCATCTACCTACAAGCCCTAGGCAGGCCCGGACCAGCCTGTCCCCTGTGGCCCTCCACAGGAACAGTTCTGCTGACGCTGATCTCAGACTTCAGAACTATCAGCTACCAAGATTGTTGTCTCAGCCACCCAGTCTTGTGGCACTCTGTAATGACAGCCACGGTGAACTAACACACATTTCTAAAAAGAACTCTGAGCCACCATTATGAGCCGTGGTCCAGAGAGTGACTAAGTTCACCCAGACTAAACAGTTCACTGTAGAAGGTTTCACAGCATCCTCTCCATTCTAATCATGTCCTGTACTGGGACTCCCCAGTGCTCTGCCCTTGGCTGCCTACCTAGCTGATAGAGAAGACCTTTCTTAGCAAGCTACAACTGCTCTACAGCACCTGCGACAGGTAGTATGCCTTTAAACTGGGTATTTTCTGGCCCAACAAAGAGACTTTTATCATATCAAACAAAAAATACACTATAAAAGTCTTCTTTCGCAGAAAGCTGAAAATCTGGCCTGTTTTCAGGACCCAGCACAGACCCTTCTCTGTTTCTGTGTGTAAGTGCAGAGCCCCTGATTCCAGCCCTTCCCACAAGGAAGACTCCCAGAGCAGCTGGGCAGGCAAGGGCAGCCCCGTGGCAGCTTCCCAGCATTAGCCACGTTACAACGTGATTCGTACAGCCAGCAGCTGGGGAGAGAGGTCCAGGCTGCAGACTTTGTTTGGCGCAGGCTTCTGCACTGAGGAGCACAGCAGCACTAAGCTATGGAGTGGCAATCTTCTATCAGACATTAGTGGGGAGCACATAGGTAGCACAGGTGCGGATCCAGGACCACTGGGGTGTGTTGCTACCGGTGGACTGTGGGAACCCGGCCCACCAAGCATGCCAGGAGCCACAAGGCCTTCTGGAGCACCGCTGCCATCACTGCTTCTGAGCCCAGACCGTGTTCCCATCCCCTGGCAGAATCCTTCTGAGCAGGTAGGCCTGGGTCCTCCTGGGATTGAGCCCTCTCTAAGCACAGACCCCCCACACTCCTCAGCCCCAACTGAGCTCCCATAGTGCACGAGAGAGAAAGATGCCTGCCTGTGATGCTGTATCGCTGCCCAGCTCTTAGCTTTTAAAGGAAGGGTGGAAAGCAGTCACTTGAGCTTGAGAGTTGAACCACATAGTTTCTTTTCCATTTTTTTTATTTTTTTAATTCACATATTGCATTCCTTTCCCCTTCCCACCCTCTCAGCCCCCCACTTTCCCTTTCCCTCTCAACAAAGTCCATCTTCTTTCTTCCATATCTCTTACATTGTTTATGGTTTGTTTTTCTCATATTAGTGAAACCATATGATATTTAACTTTCTGGGTCTGATTCATTTCAGCATAATGGTCTCAAGGCGCATCCATTTTTCTACAAATGACTCAAATTTGTCCTTTGTTATGGCAGAGTAGTACTCCACTGTGTATATATACCACATCTTCTTTATCCATTCATCTGTGGTTGGGCATATTGGCTTCTTCCAAGATTTGGCTATTATCAACTGTGCTGCTTGGAGACATCATTATATCAGATAATAAACTATCTTACATAGCAACAGTGATTTAAAAACAACAACAAAATGGTATTGGCACAAAGACAAGTGGATTAATGGAATAGAACTGAGGATGCAGAAACATCCCCAGATACCTTCAGCCATCTGATCTTTAACAAAGGGCCCAAAAATATACACTGGAGCAAAGTTAGTCCCTTAAACAGATGGTGCTGGGGAAACTGGCTAGCCACATGCAGAAGAATGAAACTAAGTCCACCAACCTTCACCATGCACCAAATCAAATCAAAATGGATCAAAGATTTAGACATCAAAATGGAAAGTTTGAGTTTGTTGGAAGAAAAAATAGGTAAAACCCTTGAAGACATAAGCATAGGCAAGGGCTTTCTCAATAAAATACTCAAAGCACATGAGATAACACCAAGCATCAACTAGTGGGAATATATGAAATTAAAAGCTTCTGCACAGTGAAGAAAGCAATCAACAAAGTGAAGAGAGCAGCCATGGAATGGGAAAAAATATTGGCCAGCTACTGCTCAAAGAACTATTATCAAGAATATACAAAGAACTGAAAAAAATTAGACCTCCAATAAAGGACTAAATCAAAAAATGAGAATCTGAAATGAATAAACAGTTCTCAGAAGAAGCCTCAATGGCCAATTATTGTGGTTTGGATCTGGAATGTCCCCCAAACGTCTCATGTATTTGCTTTTTATGATTTGCCTATGGAACCACATGCTGTTGGGAGATTAAGGCCTAGTCTGGAGGGGTGGATTACAGATATGTCAACTGGATTACAGACATGTAGTGGGGCTTACCACACCTTCCACACTTGGATGCAGGAGGGGCTGATCACTGGGATGAGACCTGGAATGACATGTAAGCTGCATCCTGCCTTCCTTGGGGGACTAGGTTCAACTTGCCTTGACTTGGCTTCCTGTGTGTGATGTCATGAGAAGCTGCCTTCACCTCTGCCTCTGCCATGTACTTCCATTGCTGCCGGCCGCCCCTGAATGGACTGTGACCTTCTGAAACTGTGAGCAAAAATAAACCTTTCCTCCCTTAAATTATGGATGTGAGGTATTGAGTCACAGCAACGAAAAAGTAACTAGAACACCAATAAATACATGAAAAAATGTTCAACATCTTTAATCATCAGAGAAATACAAATTAAAACAATACTCAAGTTCCATCTAACACCAGTAAGAATGGGTGGTATTAAGTACTCAAAAAAATGCTTTTATAGCTGTTGGTGAAAAGAAACCCTCCTACTTTGCTGATGGGATTATAAGCTGGGAACTGGGATAACCACTATGAAAAGCTGTACACAGATTCCTCAAAAAACTGAAAATCAATATTCCATTTGATCCAGCTATACTTCTTATGGGTATCCTCTCAAAAGAGTTTTAATTCATCACACAATAGTGATCCATGCATACCCATGTTTATAGCAGAACAATTTATAATAGCCACATCTTGGAAGAAGCCAATATGCCCTACCACAGATGAATGAATCAAGAAGATATGGTATATATACACAGTGAAGTACTACTCTGCCATAACAAAGGACAAATTTGAGCCATTTGTGGGAAGATAGATGCACTCTGAGACCATTATGCTGAAATGAATCAGACCCAGAAAGTTAAATATCATATGGCTTCTCCAATACAAGAGAACCAAACCATATAAAAAGTAAGAAACATAGAAGAAAGTAAGAAGACAGACTTTGTGGAGAGGAAAAGGGAAAGTGGAGGGGGGTGAGAGGGTGGGAAGGGAAAAGTGATATGATATGTAAGTTTAAAAAATAATAATTTTTAAATTTTTTAACTAAAAAATAAATTGTGCAGCTATAACATGCGTCTGCCTGTATCACTCTTGTGTGATGACTTTAACTCTTTTGGGAAGATACCCAGAAGCAGTACAGCTGGGTCAAATGCAATAGTTATTTTCATTTTCTGAGGAATCTTCACACTCCTTTCCACAGCACAAACCGTATAAATTAATACACCTGCTTTGTTGGTTGCATAGGAAAGCACATATGCAGAATGAAAGAGTTTTTTTAAATGAACATTACACATCACAAAAAGTGCTATTTGGGTGTAATTCAGGTGTTCCCCAAAAGTTCCTATGTAAAGTCTTGATCCTCACAGTGGTGGTACTGGGAGGCAGTGGCCGACTATCAGAGGCAAGGCCTATGAGGAGGCGCCCAGGTCACTGAGGGAGACCTTCAAAGAGGACTGGGGGCCTCCTCGTCTCCCTATCCTGGCTCGGGAGCCTCTCCAGCCCGGCTTTCGGGTGTGACCTTTTGCTCGTATATACACTCCTACCACAATCTGTCCCCCAAATGAGAGGCCAAGCCACTGGGGCCACTTGATTTTAGACTTGAACCTCAAAAACTGCAAGCTAAATATTCTCTTCTATTTGAAGTTAGTTAGTTGCCATGGCTACCTCACTGTGGTAATACAAAACTGACTAGTTGTCAAAGACTCGGCTTTGGCCAGATCACACTATGTGAATGAAATGTAACAGACTTAGAAACCAATAACAGAACTTCTTCTAACATATGCTGGAAAATGTAAACATAATACTCTTTTAAGCAATGTGTGCATTAAAGAGTAATCACAAGGTAAACTGGGGAATACTAAAACCTAAATGACAATAAAAGCAATACTTATCAAAATTTTTGTCAAATAGCAGACCCAGCACTTTGGGTATTAAAATGACTTCTCGGGAGGCTGTTTTGCCGAGACAGCTCTAGGGCGTGAGCTTCCACCTGTGCAAACTGAAACCCACACCCGGAGAAGAATCTTACCCCAGGAAAAGGAAACCTAAGCTTTGCCAATGAGAAGTTGCCACCCAATCCCCAACAAGGAACTTTAAGGCCCCTGCACCACTTTACTCAGTCAAATACAGTCTCCACCACCTTGTTCCACAACCACCTCTTAAAAATTTGCCCTTCACATTTTTTGGTGAAGTCCTGGACTACTTTTAGTCTAGAGCTGCCCAACCCATGGGTCACTGTTTGTTCAAATGAAGTCTTCGAAACTCTAAGCTAAAACTAAGTTTATCTTTTAACAGGGGAAATACATAATTTTAAATGCAAATGTTAGAGGAGAAGAGGCAAATTTAGATTAAATAAGTTAATCTTTGAACTCAGAAAAGAACAACCTAAGCTGGGTACAATGCCACCTGCCCGTAAGCCCAGCTACTCAGAAGGCTGAGGCAGGATTGCCTCAGATTCAAGTTCAGTATGGGCAACTTAGTGAGATCCCATGGAAAGAAGAAGCAGAAGGAGGAGAAGGAGGAAGAGACGATGACAATATGTTTTTATTGCTGGTGGAACTGTAAAAATATTCCAGAGATATAGTTTAGTGGCAGAGCACTTGCCTAGCATACATAAGCTGGGATGAACCGGGTTCAAATCCTAGTACTGAAAAAAAATAAATAACAACTCTAAATAATACAGGAAAAGAAAGACAAAGGTAATAGTTGCAGTGAAAGAAAACAGAAAGCAGGGAAATGCAAGCAGCCATTGCTAGCAGCTTAGTCATTGCTGTTTTCCCAGGCCAAACTTCTTGGACACACCTCTCACAAGCAAATGAGAAATGAATCTTGTGGGCTCCAACACTGGGATCAACCTGGCAGAATTCAGCCACCCTGACCACCTGCCCAGCGGCTTCCTTGTTCTACCTCGCCATTTCTCGCTACGACTGCCACGTCCAGGTCCTACTTTTCCTGCCTACATGGTTGGTCTCTTCAGTCTAATTGCAACACAGTAGCCAAAATCATCCTTTTAAAAAGTAAGTCAAGCCATGTCACAGCCTGGGCGAAAGCCTCCAAGGCGTTACACTCAAAATAAAATGTGACGTCCTAAGGATGGCCTCCAGGCCCAGGGGTCTTTCCCAGGGCCCTTTGCTTTATTACTTCACTGACTCTGTTCCAGCCAGATGTCCTCCTTACCCTCGCTCCTGCCTGGTGATGTTTTCTTGGGCTGTTCCTTCTGCCTGGAATGTTTTCTATAGGTATCTGTGGGGACATTCCCTTCCCTCCTCAAGTCCTCCTCTAGCAGCGTTCTCTACTCTGCCCTATTTAAAGTGTAACCAGTTTATACATCTCACACCAGTTTTCTTCCTCTTTCTACCTTGACTGATTTACTTTTCTAAGTTTTTTCTCAGACAGTGTCTCACTAAGTTGCAAGCTGCCTGGGTTGGCCTTGACTTTGTGATCTTCCTGCCTCAACCTCCCAGAGTGCTGGGATTACAAGGCCTGTGCCACCAGCTCTGGTTACCCTATTTACTTTAGAGCAATTATCATGGGGCTGGGGGCATAACTCAGTCATTAAAGTGCTTTCCCAGAAAGCACAAGGCCCTGGTTTCAATTCCCTAGCATCACATACACTGAGTGTGGTGGTGCATGCCTGTAATCCCAGCCCTCTGGAGGCTGAGGCAGTCAGATTGCTGTGAATCTGAGGCCTACCTGGAATACATAGTAGGTTTAGGACCAGCCTGGACACAGAGTAAGACTATCTCAAAAATAAATACATAAAAATAAAATAGAGCAATCATCATCTTCTCATAGCCTATGGGCTTTACTGATTTGCTATACTTAGTGTTTTTGTCTCATCTCTTTAGAATAGACTTTCAAACAAGGCAAAGACTTCGCCCTTTGGGTCACTCTCTTGCTCAGAATAATGAGTACCACACACAATAAGCTCCAAAAGCGGCTCTCTGAAAACAATAATAAACTAGATGTACTTTTGATAAGTCAGTATAAGAAAAAAGAAGGAAGTCCCAAGTAAACAATATTTGGAATAAAAAGAAAAGATAAATATAGACGATTTTTAAATCACAAAAGAACATGTTTATACCCACCCAAGTGTTAAAAATGTAGATGTTTTTCTAAAAGTAGCTAACTTTTAGAAAAGTATAACTTACCAAGAGTTGTGAAAAAAATTTCAAACCATGTAAGACTTTAGCATAAAGGGTTTGAATTAGTTTTAAATCTATCCATCAAAAAACTTAACAATCCAGTCAGTTTTACAGACAAGTTCTATCAACTCTGAAATCTTCAATCTATACTGATTCATCCAGAGAACTGAAGACAGGAGACAGAATGGCAACTCATTTATGAAGCTAATCAAATATCAAATGTAAATAAAATATCAGAAATCTGAATCCATCAAGGATAAAAAGAATGAAAGATACAAAAACACATGTTCACCAAGCAGAGTATAATTCAAGAAACAGTGGGATTGAAAGTACATTAACTTCAATTTATTAAAATATATTTAAAATATATTAATATGTAAGCCCTATGCTCATCTCAACAGATATTTCATTTAGAACTGAGAGTATCTGCTATTGCTGTTTCTGCTAAATATTCCTAATCCTCGCCAGTAGAACAAGTCAATAAAACAAATAGAAGTTATAGAACTTGCCAAGGAAGAGAAAGGCATTGGCAGTACTTGAAAATGATAAAATTGTCACTCATTCAAGGGTATAAAACAGTGGCATGACGATTATGCTGATGCCCCCAGCCATCCCTTCAACCAAAGACAGGCAGAGATGGGTATCAAAAGAGGGACAACAGCCAGCTGTGATGACCTTCGCCTGTGATCCCAGGACTCTGGGAGGCTAAGGCGGGAGGATCACCATGTTCCGGCCCATCCTGGACAAGCTAGTGACTTAGCAAAACCCTGTCTGCAAAAAGAAAAAGGCTGTAGCTCATGTCAAGGCCCAGGGTTCAGTCCCCAGTACCAGAAAAAGAGAGAGAGAAGCTCTCAATGGGTTTCCTCTCAAGCAGTTTCTCATTGATGGTCTGTTCTCATTTGCGTATGTTCTATGGTTTTGCTTCTTTGGTTTGTTCATATGTGAATCACATTAATACATTGTCTGACATTTACCAAAACAAAAACTCTTTAATTTTTGGCTTAAACTTCGGCGGTGTTGAGTGGTTTTGGGGTGGGCCTTTTGGGCATCCTTCCGTTCCCGGTTTCCATGCACCAGTTAGCTGTTAGTTCTATGTGCATGATTGTTGTTACTTTGTCTCCTGCCTCGTGGTGCTGCTTCACAGGACTGGGGACTGGTCCCCGGGCTGCATGCGTGCCGGTGAGCCCTGCGCTGGAGTCGCCCGGGTCAGCATCCTCCCAACGCGTGCACCTTCTGCCTCTGCCTGCTGTGGCCTGGACTGTAAGAGTGCACCATTATGCCTTGTTTCGTTTCACGCCTTTTATGCTCTAACTTTATTCAAATCCTTTTAAATTATCAAAATACTTATTTTAAAGTCTATATAAAAGGTTTGAAAATCATAGTCATGGAAATAAAAAAGGAACCGGTAATATAATATCTACCACAAAAGTAAAAGAAAGTTTTAAAATGTGAAAGTTCAGTTAGGAAGTACAGACAGTAGATAGAGGGGCTCTGGCATGTATCCAGAAGGGTTCTCTGAAGCTGGGGTCCCCAACCCCGACGCTGCACACCAGTACCTGTCTGTGGCCTTGGAAGAACCAGGATGCAGGGGGTGAACCGCAGGCTAAGCTCTGCCTCTTCTTAGCATGCACCTATCAGGTTCTAATGCCGCTCTGATTGACAGGAGGCAGAGCTTCACGCTGCCTGCCTCCTGCAGCTATTTCCTTTTCAAGGCTACCCTCCAACACCCTGTTGCCTAAAAACTACCCTCCACCTCCTTGGGAAAATGGTCTCCAACTAAACTGGTCCCTGGTGTCAGCAGGGTAGGGACCACTGCTCTAAAGGAGGTAAATGAGAGAAAAACAATCTAAAAGGTAATTGTTAAGCGTTCCCGATAACAATAACAAAAAAAAAAATAAATTCTCCAATCAAAAATTAATCTGTACGTGACAGATTGACAAGGACTAATCTGATAACACTAAACAGTACTTAGTGAAAAAATGGGATCCTGTCCATTTCTGGCGGGAATATCAAATGGGTCAGCCTCCTGGGGAGCAATTTGGTTACTCCTGGTGAAAGTAGAGAGACCATTCATTCATCGCCTTGGGATGCAGCGATTCCACTTTTAGAAATCAAGCTGAAATTCTTCACATTGCAGCACTGTATGGAACGGAAAAAAAAATCAGGAAACAACCCAGCTGTACTTCAGTGGAGAGAGATGAGCAAATAAGCTGTTAATTTGTAGTGGAATTGCCTGAAGTATAATATTTAAGATAAAGAGAATTTGAAGCAAAAATGTTAATGTTAATTAAGTCTGGATGGTGAGATTATATAACTATTTTTCATATTATTTGGTAAATATTCTTATGTCCTTAAATTATTTTATAATTTTTAACTTACCAAGAAAACAGCAAAAGGGGAGGAAGAAATACATCATAATGTTTAAATGTATCTGTCTAGAGATGAGCTATAGGTAATTTTTCCTATTTTCTAAACTTTTTGTCATGAATCTACATTCCTCTTCTTAAAAAATTCAGAGTGGTACAATGAGGTACTGGAAGTAGTGTGCACTTTCTCTGCCTAAGTAATCCCTGTTGATTCCTTAAAAATAAAATTAGAAATCTTAAACTCCTCTCTTCACAGTCCTTCTCCCCAGGAGCAAACTCTATGTACATTTTCTTGTGATTCTTTCTAGAAAAAAAAACTGTATATGTAAACAGGCATGAATTGTATATATTTATGTATGCCTTTTGTGCTGGTTTTACAGTGGAAAATACCTAGAAATTAGCTGAAGAGAAAAAACATCCATCTTGCAAGTTTAAAAGTACGGGGCTTAAAGACTAGATCAATCAAATGGGAACACAACTCAGAACGCAGGACTCTTGAGAGAAAAGAGGAAAAGGGAGGAAAGACCTGAGGACCTCTGCTAGGGTCCTTTACTCTGAGAGGGAATGGAAGGGGATGGAGAGAAAGAAAGCGTTCCAGGAAGGAAGCATCATAATCCTGGGAACGGATCGCTGCCCTGATGGGTTTCTGAGGTCTGTCCTGGAATCACTCCCTTTGAGGCGTGAGGCTCTGGGGCACAGAGTTTCCCCTTTGAGATTGGAAGTCATTAAGGCCCAGGGGACCCACTCATCAGTTGGTCAGCCCCAGCGAGCCTCTGCTTCTCACCCTGAAGGCTCGTTTCTACTCTCCAGCTGCCTGTCATGTGATGACAGTCCTCTGGGGCCCAGGCTGAGGAGGAGCAGGGGCTATTTCTGAGCTGAATATTGCTACTCGTTTTCAATTTCCCTGGTGGAAAAATGGCTTTCTAGGCCTTGGCAAAGAAAATCTGAAAATGGAACTAGGATAAGCATGGTGGTGGGTGACAAGGACAAGAATCAAGGGGCAGGCCCCAGGGGCTGACGGTGCCTGCTTCAGCCTCATCTATGCAAAGAGTGTCTTGGCACAAGCACAAAAAAGAATGGAAGCTCCTCCCACCTGCATTCCCTGCACCTTTCTCTGCATGTCCTTCCGCTCCAGCTTCCTTTGATGATGGTTAATGACTCATGATGGCGCTTATGACTACACCAGCCAACATCTTCTAAAAAGCCAGTAGAAGATCTCTTCGGTCAAAGAGCAAGAAACTATTGAGTTCTGATTAGTGGGTAAGTTTCCTCTGATGCTCACTACCAACATGTTCGCAGAGTGGGTAGATTCAATCGATGGCAGAGACATTACTGTTACCTAGCTAGAGCTACAGAGGAACCAGTGTAAAAATGAAAATGCAGTCCCACTCTCATAAAGACCACACTCTAGCTGGGAATGTCCAAACCAGCATGCTGAGCTACTGAGTTGATGTGGCAGGGTTGTGAATGAGGGACCAAAAGCCTGATGCCAGCAGGACCCTCACCCAGGCAGAAGGGATGAAGAGTTGAGACACCAGGCTGCTGGAGAGAGCCTAGGAGAGGACGACATGATGGACAAAGGGCACACACGGTGTCCCAAGTGACAAGGACACCGCAGGAAGAGCTGAGGTCTGAGCCATGGGAACCAGAGGGTAAGGTTGTGCTAGCCAGATGCACATAAGAACCGAGGCTATCTAGAAAAAGGGGGTAAAGAACAACGAACTTTAGAAGTCTAAAGAGCCTCCAGGAATTGAGGACACCAAAAAAGCGAATCTCCCATCCTCATCTAAGAGGCCAATCTACAGAGCAAAAGCCTCCTATCTGCTGTGTCATTGGGAAAAAGGCCATTAGGACTGCCTGGGCCCTCCTTCAGATGAGGTAAGTGAAGAGCCCATCTGGCCTGGCTTACTGTGGATGTGCAACTAGAATCAAGCAAGAACAGCTGCATGATTCAGAAAAGGACAGAGAGTACGTGGGAAGGTGAGGGTTGGCGCAGGTGGCAAGGATTGACACCTCACATTCCAAAGAGCTGATTATTACAGAGCTGTGGGATGCTTGAGCTTGATTGTGTCAACTTGATTGACTTGAGAGCTGACCAAGGGATTGGTGAGGCACTTCTGGGTAGTTTTAGGTGGGTCATGGAGGCATGACCTCGGTACCATAAATGGTCTCTTGCCCCTTCTCTGCACTAGCTCCCTGCTAAGCATCTTTGCTCCAGCTCATCTTCTACCCTGATGTTTCTTTCTCGGACCCAGCTGGCCCTGGACTGAATCCCCTGAAATTGTGAGCCAAATTAAACCTCCCTTTCTTTAAGTCATGGGTGTTGGGTATTGTGCCTAGTCATGGGAAAGCTGACTAATACATGCTTTAACAGATCAACTAGAGAGAAAAAAATAGCCCAGTAAGGAGTGTGGCAGTGCAACCTCTAACCCCAACACTCTAGGGTGGGGATGGGGGCGGACTGAAGCAGGAGGATCTCACATTCAAGTCCAGCCTGGAAAACTTAATGACTTCATGAGATTCTGTCTCAAAACAATTTTTAAAAAAATTTTTTAAAAGATTTGGAGATGTATCCTATCGCAGAGACCCTGAATTCAATTCTCAGAACAAAGAAAAGAAAAAAAGAGAGAGAAAGGAACTGAAAACAGTGAAAAATGGCTAATAGAGGCACAAAAAGATGTTCAACTTTCAGGGCTGGCGGAACAGCTCAGCAGGTAAAGCTCTTGCCTAGTAAGCTCAAGGCCCTGGGTTTGATTCCCCAACTGTGCATGGGGGTGCATGTCAGCATTTGGGAAGCTGACACCGGAGGATTTCCTGGAGTTCCATGACAGCCTGGACTGCAGAGTGAGATCCTGTCTCAAAAATAAATAAATAAATAAAAGCTCAACTTTAATCATAGTAAGAGACAAGAATTAAGATAACACTATTTTTCCTATCAGATTGGCAATACTGAAAAGGTTGGGTATTAGAGTATTGGCAGAAAAGTAACTGCCATGCTGCAAAAACTAATACTTTAGAGCCCCAGAGAGGTGATTATTTTCACATATGGCTGAAGGGAGGAAAGATCTTAGGACCTCTGCTAAGGAGGGATTATGTAAAAATAATCACCTTTCAGGGGCTCTAATTATTAGTTTTCATGTGCCACAAATGTCAGGAAGAAGAAATGAGGCTGGCAACCTGCTCAGTTTCTTTCTTCTGAGCAAAAGAGGCCTTTGGTGTTTTTGCATGGCTCCTGTGTACCATGTCCTGAGCTGGGCTCTGGGCACTTGAAGATAAGTAAGATGTTGGCCATAGCTGCCCTTGGGGAGCTTGAACTCTAGAGGGGAAACAAAAACTAACCAGGAAACCCCACGGGAAGCAGGAGTTCTGTGGCCAGGGATCATGGGCGCTGATGGAATCTAGAAAGGTGAGCTTCCAGGTAGAGGAAGTCTTCAGGCCACCTGAGCAGTCTGCAGGCACAGGGTCCAGCTTTGTCACCAGCTAGAGTGGGTCTCTGTGTCAGCGGAATTTGAAAAGAAAAAGTATTAATTGAGAAGCAGCTGAGACAGAGAAAGGTACTTTAATTTTAAAAGCTGGAGAGGCACACTGATGAAGAGATCAAACTGTCCCATGAGTAAGGGCAAGGGACAAGTTTTAAGGACGTGCAGTAGGCTGGGGTCTGGTCAAGCAAGATCTCAATCCTGGTTTTGTGGTTCTGGTAAACTCTTCAGTCTAAAGGATGACTTCTTTCTCATGAAATGATAGTTCTTGTTTGAGTGGGTTTAGTTTATGTGTGTTAGGCTGCGGAGCAGGAAGGGTGGCCAACCCTGCCAGGTAGATTCAAGACCCAGAGATGACCATTTCAGAGAAACAAAAAAGATTTTGTTAGTGTGGCAGCACGCTGGGGTCTAAAGTAAGACTACAGCACTCTAAGAGAGTGGGACGTAGGTGTTCGAGCCTGGAGTGCAGGATGGAACTGGGGTTAGGGAATAAAAAAATTCAAAGGCTTGTTGCAGGCTCTAAGGGTTGAGAACTGGGCCTGGTTCCCTACCAAGCAAGGACCTTAAGACATTGGCCTATCTTCCAGCTGAGGTGCGGCCTTTAGAAGGTGGAAACCTGGGTTGCACACTCAACCAACAGGGGAACTTCCAGGCCAATGATAACATTTTAACACTAACAATGTGGGGCTTTGTTTTTCCTGGAACCCAGGTAATGGATGGAGATTTTCAGATGTTATTTTAAGAGGGAAGAGTCTAGAACTGAATGTTATTAAAGCTGGCAGTGAAAATCATTTTATTGACTCTTACCTTGATGTCAATAATCTTGAAGGGAGATAAGATTCACTAGGTAGATCTAAGACTAATACATTTTGTTTTGTTAACTTTTTCTAAATGAGTGACATACTATTATGTCCAAAGTTTTAAGGCAGTGATCCCAACCTTTTATTGGCACCAGCAAATGGTTTCATGAAAGATAATCTTGCCAAGGACTGTGGGGATTAGGTGTTTCAAGATTACTGAAACATTTCATTTATTGTATTATTTCTATTATTAATTTAATATGTATAATGAAATAACTATGCAACTCTCCATAAACTTAATCTCCACAGCACCAGCATCACCGCCTTAGCTCCACCCCAGACCATCGGGCATCAGAATCCCATAAGGCGCACAAAGTCCTGCCTGGGCAGTGCACAGTAGGGTCCACACTCGTGTAAGAATCCAAGGTAGCTGCTCCGACAGGTGTTGGCACTCCGGGTGTAAAGTGAACAATGAGGAACAGCTATAAATACAGATGAAGCTTTGAATGCTGGCCTGCCGCTGCCTTCTGCTGTGTGGCCCCATTCCTAGCACAGAAACCCAAGGTCACAAAGGTTACAAAGTGACGGTCAGGCTGCGCTCTCCTTCTAGTTACCCTGTAGGCATTTGCAGGCCCAACAAGTCATGATTAGCAAAAACTGCTTTTAAGGCCCTCACAGCCTCAAAAGAAAACACAAAGCATGCTTTTGATAAATGGCAGGTTGAGGGTCCAGGAATTTTTCCTCTGTCCCTATAGTGATCTCTTGACTACACCAGTTTGGTTAAGGAGCAAGCTCTGTGGTCTTGACTTTCACAGTCCAAGGAAAATACTGGCCGTGACCTGAGTTGCCATGAAAGGTGAAGCAGGTACTGAGCCAGTAAAGAGAGTGTGGACCCACCTTCCACGGCGGCCCATGGGGGTTACCTGCTGCCCCGGGTGACAGCAGGATGCTCGTGAGCAACAGGCCAACAGGCCCTAAGCTCCTCCCCCGCTGCTCTCCCTCATGTTCTTCTGATTTCTTCCTCTCCTCTGCCTGCCTCCTCTCATTCCCTTTCTTCCTATCTCCCATAGGCTGCCTTGAGGCAATTAGAGTCTATCCTGTTCCCTTTCCCCTCTATCAAACATCTGAACCTCTTGGGCCTGTGCACATGCACGCTCGCACACACACACACACACACACACACACACACACACACACACACACTTCTCTCTATCCACCAACTCATTTAATTTCTGACATAGCATTTCAGAACAGAAAACATTAAGTTAACAAGCACTGCCACAGACTGCAACTGTTAATACACTCAGGAAAGTTGGGAAGAGAAGTAGGTGGGAAACGGACAGAATACAAGGTGGGGTAAAGAGAAAGACCACAGCAGACAGAGGCAAGGGGACAGGGCACGGCCCCAATGCCCTGCTGGCAGGCCAGTAGCAGCTCACTTCCTGCCAGGGCATGCAACGCTTCCCACACGGGCAGCTGGAACTGGGGTGGCTTTTGCCCTGATCCCAGTGCTGCCTGGCCTAGGGTTTCTAGGGTTCTAAGGGTTTCTCAGTTCTTTTCATCCATGCTGGAAACCCCTGTTTGCTGAGGTGAGGCTCCAGAAGGAGTGTGAAGGAGATTTGTACTCGTGCTCCCTTCCTCCAGTTTCAAATCAGGACAACCAGCAAATGCTTCCTGGCCCCTCAGCAGGCACGGAGCTGCGGGGCAGGGGCAAATCAGCCTGCCAAGCCCATGTCTCTGAACAATACCCACAGCTCTCTTAGGAGCCTTCAAGGGGCTCCTGATAACCCTGTTCCTCCTCCTCCCTGGACCATGCAAACATCTACTAATAAAATCACCAGAAAATGAGTAGCTACAAAAGGTTCAGACCCCGTGTCTATGCTGTCTCTGGTAGTCATGCAGCATTCCTACCCACTAAGGGTGATCTCCTGCCACAGGTAAAGTCACTTTCTCATGCAGCTCTCCCTTGTACAGTAGAGTCATCCAGCTACAAAGAAACAGAGCCAGGAATAAAGCCAGGGTATTCTGACCTGGAACCCACTCCTTTGTTCAACCTCTCCTCCTCTGAGCAGCCATGCAGCTACACTCATTAAGCACCCACTGGATACACAGTGGGTGAATGTGCTGAGAGAGGCAGGAGCCATGAATTCTCACCCTGTGGCAACAAATGATAAAGGTAAGAGAAGCCCAGCCGCACCTTGAAAAGCCACCCACAGAGTGGTGAGAAGACTCCCATAGGAGTGGGACTTGGGGCAGGGAAGGGGCGCTGAGCAGAGGAATTCAGTGTTGTGAAGGAGAAAAGAAGCAGACGGTCTCTTGGAAGATGCAAAGAACAGAAATGACCCAAAGGAATACGAGCAACTCCTACAGGAAAGGCATGTTTTAAGGATGGGAGAGGGAGAAGGATCTTGCAGGAAGACAGGACGCAATCCGCTTTTGGAGGACAGAGAAGAAACCCTTTAGGGTGCTGCTCCTAGGAAGGCAAAGGAAGCAATGGTGATAATTTGCTATACGAAGCAGGCAACAACCATGGGCCAGTTATCTACCTGGGAGAAGACAAAATGCAGTGGCATTAGAGGGCGGGAAGTCGTCCTAACATTTGTGGCTCATAGGGCCCAGTTTCACAAGCCAGCCAAGGAGCTTGAGAGACCTGAACTTAGCAGGACTAACAAGAACATGTAACAATTAATTTAAATATTAAATAAAATTAAATATATTTGGAATAGGGGATTTTTATAGGGCAAAAATGAATATTTTAGAATTTATCAAATGTTATTTTCTTACGGTCACCCTGGCTTGTATCAGGTGAAAAGGGCTGAAATGTAAGTTTTAGAAAATGAGTCAGACAACCAGGGGAAGTTCAGCTTCTGTGACCTGAGAAAGTGGACTGTTTACCATCATTCCTATAGTGATCTTAAGGGGTTTTTTCCCCCCACTTTTAAATTCACCTCAGGAGAGGCAAAGGACTTTTAGGGGACCTTCCAACCGTCACTGCTGCATAAGGAGGCAGTTTAAGAAATGTCGTCATTGACTGCGATAAGTCCCCACCCAAGGCCTGAGCTTACAACTTACCTGAATTTCCAAAGGGGACCCACAGAAGAAGCCCCCACAAGAGGACACGTCTCTCCCACAGGCCCCAGGCCATTGCTGTGGAGCTGGAGATGTCCTGGGCGCTGGTGGGGAGCAGACCTCTCAGGCCAGAAGATCACATAGCCCAGCCTTGCAACAGACTGTCCCTGGGACCTCACTAATCATTAACCTCATGGCCCAGAAGAGAAAAAGAAACTCTTCCTATTTATTTAATCTCTAGAATTTTCAGTTTCTTCTTCTCAATGAAAATAAACACAGTTTGAGGGTTTTTTGCCAGAAGACATGGAAACATACTGTTCTTCCTCTCTGAGCCAAAAACATGATTAAGAAGCTATTTCCTGCACCTCTCCCATTTCCCATTACAAAATGTCAGTAGGCCGAGACAAATGTCTTTCATCTCAAGACTGTTACGAAACCTCCCTTGTTGTGAATTGTCTGCCAACAGGCTTGTCGCCGTAGGCAGACTGCAGCCTGACTGCGGAGGCCTCACTTTTGCTTTTGAGCCCGTAGGGCCTAGCGAGTACGGCTAAGGAGACGCGTGGTTTTCATCTTTCTATATGTGTACTTATCAGACACAACAGAAGATGGAATTTGCTGCTGGAGAAGGAATTGAGTGCATGAGGGGCGTGAGGGCTGCCTTGGCACAGAAATGTGGGCCTGAAAGTAAAACCGGGTCTCTGAGAAAAGAGGCCCCATCTCCTGAATTCATAAACAAGTGGAGCAACTTTGTGGAGATGGGAAGAGGATCTAGGGATGGAGGGAGGGAAAGGGGAGGTTGAAATGATTAAGCCGCACGATGTACATCCACAGATTCCCCAAGGACAGGGTGATCATTATGCTTTGCAAACATTTAACAATAAAAAGAATAATTATGGGGAAACACACACACACGCGCGCGCGTGTGCGCGCACGCATATACCATAAAACAAAGTAGTAGAAGAGGAAGATGACTTATGAAGACCCTGTTGGTAGAAGTGGCAGATCTGGGTCTGGAACCAGGTTGGGTCCAGTGTAGTGTCGTCACTCACAGTGGCAGAAAGCACAGGGAGCTATTTGCAGGCAGGCAGGGCAGGGCTCTACTCTGGCACCCCTAAATCAGTGCACATTGCTGGAAGGCAGAGACCCCTGTAGCAGGGCGCAGATGGTCCTTTCGGAGCACTAACTCCAGGAGGTGGGTACCACTGACGTGTGTGTTTTGCACAGCTGACAGGGCATGGAGAGGATAAGGGATTTGCACAACCCGTGCAGAGCTGGGATTTAAAGCAGAACGCACGCTCTGACCTGGCCTAAAGAAGCATTGGTGCCTTGTCTGCGATGGAGACAGGTCAGCCCTTGTCCCTCACACACTTGATCCTGCTGCTCCAGAGCGGCTGCCATCGGGAAGGAGGAGCCACGGCAGGGGTCACCGCTGAGGGCTGCTCTGCCGTCAGTGGCCGGGTCAGGTATATCTGTTCAGAAGATGCCAGGGTGGGGCTGAATGTGCAGGAGGTTTGGGGCCAACAGCTGTGGGGAATAAGAACGTGGAAGAAGCAGGAACGGCCTGCCGACTGTGATGCAATGGTCTGACTTCTGTCAAGAACAGTGGGAAGGAAGGAGGCTAACACAGGAGAAGTCTTACAGCACAGTTGCTAGAATATTGTGGCCAGGCTAATGGCAAGTCCACCGGCCAAAGATTGCTATTAAAGCAGTCCTGCGTGTTGTGAAGGAAGATCAGCAGTAGCAGCCACACCCTGCCAGCCTCGGCACAAGGGGAATGTGCCTTTGTGTGTCTCCTATGTGGCAGGGGTGGGGCTGGAGGCTGGGGACTGCTGGTGCAGCACTGCCTTCCGTGGTGGTGGTGGTGGTGGGGTATGACATAGCTGTACACCAATCTTAGGAAGTAATTCTAGGCCTTGCCACCTTAGGACTGCAAAATGAGGTCATATTAAATTTTTAAAGTGCATTTCTTTTATAGTTCTACATGTCCTTGCTTTTAAAACACCAAAAAGCACAAGAGTGTATGGTAAAAAAAAAAAAAAAATAGCCACACATACCGCTACCACCAGCTCCCCTGACCCCGCAGAAGACAGTCATTGCTTCGTGTCCTTGCACATTTGCTTAGACTCTCTGCTTGATTTTCAGTTTTGACCTACCACTCTTTTGAACCTTGCCTTATGCACTAAAAATATTAGAACTTCCTCATTCTTTTTAATGTTGCCTCTACTGCCATTAGATAAAGTATATCATGAGATTGTAGTATTCAACCCAAGAAGGCTCAAGCCCCTATCCTGAGGTCCTCTGTGTATCACATGTGAACCCATGCACATACATGTGCACACACTTACACACACACCTCAAAACAAGTCATAATGCATAAGCATAGCACAGGACAATTCTGTAGTGGCTGGGGCTGGTCCAGTTGTTCTATTCCTTGGAGTTAATGAGAATAACTGCAGAGCCGGCTGGGGCCACCTGAGCCCTGTTCTAGCCCATCCCTTTCCCAGAAGCAGAGCACCCTTTGACAAATTAGCCCAGTGCATTGTGGGACTCCACAGCATAACCGGGGCAGCCTCTGGGGCCTTGCTGCTGTAGTAGGCATCAAACCAAGCCCTTGAGAACACTAGGCAAGGACTCTACCACTGAGCTAAACCCTTGGGTCTTAGCCTTCGTTTTGAAACAACTATATTCCTGTACAACTTCCAGGAAAAAAATTAATAAAGACCTACTTTAAATTTGTCCAGACAGAAGGCCACTTACAGGTTTGCCCAAAAGAGAATGTATGTGTCCCTATGTGACTCCAAGGCTTACGTGTAGAGAGAAATTGAAAACTGTTGGTAGCTTCATAACGACAGTTTGATGCTAAGATTCCATGAATTTACACATACCCTCAGATCTCCCAGTTCAAAGTCAAATGTGTGAGCCTTGCAGGACTGAGTGCACAGAGGTAAAAGGCAGAGAAGGCCACAGAAGGCCGTAGGGTAAGAAAACCCTGAGGGCCCCTTGGGTTGTGTCAGAAAGTTTCCCAAAAAGTAAGCGGAAGAAACTGACTGGAGGTGCTGTCTCTGGGGATTTCCCTTAATCTCCCGCTTCAAGACAGGCTGGCAGCAAGCATACACCGGATACACTCAAAAGACACCAGCAATGACATGTAAGTAGTATGTCAACATTTCCATGTTTCTCACACCGGATCCTATGCTATACAAGCCAGACAGCAGTCCACACAGAAGCCAGTGGTATCCAAAGAAGACAAGGCAAAGCAGGTTAGGTAATTGTCCGGGGCTACACAGATTGTGGAAATGCTGCCACCAGAGACCACACTCCTCCTACTACGTAAACAAAGGTTACCAGTCTCATCCTTACCCTCAAGGCATCACTAGTCCTCGGTAATCAGCGGTTCGGGGGCCGGTGACATAGTGTGTTTCAAAAGTAGCTCTCCACAAAATATCAGAGCACGGCTTTTCCCAAGCTTAACAGCATAGCCATGACCATGTTCCTTGTCCCAGGACTCCTGGATTCAGTACGGGTGAAACAATGACGCCAGAAGGCTCACCTTTCCCCAGAATTCACCTCCACTGCTGGTCACCAGGGAAACCCTCCTCCTGAGACTCATTTGTCTGCTCAAAGCCAGGTCTCCCAAGTTCCTTTGTTTGGGTCTTACCTTCCCTATTTCTGCTCTATCTTTCCACCTATCACCTGCACTAATATGGATCCAAAGTTTCCATTCAAATAAACACAAGCATTATTTAAATGAATAAGCATTAAAAGTATATTTCAGAAGGAAGATTTATATATGAAGAAGACTCCACCAGTGCCTGAAGTGGGTAGACAGGTGGGCCATGTCACCTTTACCACCTGGCACTGACAATCGGAGAGGATTTTCCACATTCCAGCCAAACTAATAGAGAAAATTGGTTGACACCCAGTTATCTATTAATAAACACAAGCTTCAAGCCACAGCTCTGAAGATGGAGACAGACCAAGGGATTATTTCTTTCACTGGGCACTCTAGAAGGCTGAAGCAGGAGGATTATCTTGGGTAATTTTAGCAATTTAGCAAGATTCTGTCTCAAAATTAAAAATGGGCCAGGAGTATAGCTCAATGCAAGGGCCCTGGGTTCAATTCTTAGTACCACAAAGAAAAATATTATTGCCAAAACTTCTAAATGGCATCTAGTAATCTTAGGTAAGAAATCTTACAAAGATTACAAAGCAGTCTTTGTAAGAAAGCATAGGAAACATTAGCACATAACAGGACAAAAGAGTATCATGGATGCCTGTAATGTCACATGTAACCTTCTCTGGCTTTCAGTACATGTTAACTTCATAACCTGACAAACTTGTAGGATGAATCAGACCACTTTCATTGATTTACTATAGCAATGTGCATATTAATAAGTTTATCTCTTTTCCATTTCTTCTCCTTTCTCTCTCTCTCTCTCTCTCTCTCTCTCTCTCTCACACACACACACACACACACACACACACACACAGGGCAGATAGGAGAGAAGGCAATTATTGTCTTCCATTTGCTTCTGTTTCATCAGATAACTAGGACACAAAGCCATCAGCAAAGAGTGATGTCGGGAAAGCTTTTTCCCCCACATTTTTTTTAGTACATACTGGTTATACAATTAATGGGTTTCATTTTGGCAGAGTTGTACACGCTCAAATTTCCTCTGACCATTTTTACCCTCCTTCACCCTCCTTTTCCTGCCTTCCCCTACCTGGTTTAACATTTTTGAGGGGTTCAATATATATTCTCATCATACACACCTCCCATACTAACTGCCCTGACACCCCCACCCCCGGAGTAGGTTTTAAGGTTTAAGAAAAGTCTAAATTTTTAAAATATGCCTGTGATAAAGAGTGAGAACCAGCAAGAAGATAGGACCTATAAAGAATCTTACACCAGAAACACATGCTAAGAGCTTCAAACCCAACCCCTACACCTTGGGTACCACATTCTAAAGTTACAGATGGATGTGAAAGGACAAATTCCTGTGGGACTAACAAAGAGGTCCCTGTTAGCAGGTCTCTTGTCCCAGTTGAAAATCAGGGTTCTGAAGGGCAGAATCATGGGAGTTGTAGTTCTGTGACTGAACAGAAGGGAGAGTACAAGGAGCAGCTAGATGACAGCAGGGCTGGCTGGCAAAGGGTGAGCCCGTGAAGGCAAAGACAGGGTCTCATTTCCGAGGTGGATGTCTGCTAGACGGTGTGTACCTGAGACTGACCCAGAAGACTCATAACGATCACGCGGTGGGATCTGGGTGGTGACAGGACCAGGACAGAGGCAGCAGGGAAAGCGAGCAGAGGGTGGCCAAGACCCTGGGCAGCCTGGGTTCCACCCAAGCGAGGTCTTGAAGGACAAATAAGAATTTACCAGGTAGATGAACAGAAGAGCAACAAACAATCAAGAAATGAGGAAACAGGCTGATCTCCTCACTGAAACACCACAGTTCATTATTTTTAAAGATAACTCTGGGGAATGCACCAGATGGGAGGCTAGGGAGTAACATTCATTTAAACTGATTAAGTGTCTGGGCTGGAGGAATGGCACAGCAGTTAAAGCCCTTGCCTAGCAAGCTCAAGACCCTGAGTTCAATTCCCAGCACCATATAAAGCTGGACGTGGTGGCGCAACCTGTAATCCCAGCACTTGGGAGGCTGAGGCTGGAGGACTGTCATGAGGCCATGGCCAGCCTGGGCTCCATAGTGAGTTCAGGACCAGCCTGGGCTACAGAGCCAGATTCTGTCTAATTTAAGTGAATAAAAATAAACAGATTAAGTATCCACTACAGGGCCAGGCACCAGACTACATTTAGTCTACATAACATAGACAGGGAACAACAACAGTAACAAAACTGGCAACACAAGGGCAGTACTGAGAGCAGCCCGGGGCAGCATTGGCCCAGGCTTGTGCAACTGGGCTTGTGGAAATCCAGGGGGCTGCAGGAAGAGCTGAGTGGTTAAAGCACTTGCCTACCAAGTGCAAGGACCTGAGTTCAATTCCCTAGAATCACACCAGCTAGGCGTGGTGGTACACATCTGTAATCCCATCACTCAGGAGGCGCAAGCAGAAGGATTGCCTTGAGTTTGAGTTCAAGCCAGTCTGGGCTACACAGTGAGCTCATGACCAACCTGGACTACACAGTGAGATCCTGTCTCAAAAAAAAAAAAAAAAAAAAGAAAACAGCTGAAAAAATTATTTAGTGCAACAAGGTAAAAGAGGTGATATATATGATGTCAGGAGGTAAAACAGCCTCACAGATGCTGTTAGGACCCGACGTGTGCCCCTCACTACCCCCACATGTCAGAGCTTTTGCCACCATAGGCATGTCTGATTCTTCACCTGAAGGTGCTCATGTGCGGTATTCACAAAGGGCCAGCTAAGAAGTAGCAGGGAGCTCCCTGGGAGTGGTCCTCAGCTGACGCTGGAGGAAGTCAGGGGATCAATACCCGAGGTTTGCTTGCCCTGTAGATGATGCAACTGAGAGGACTATCTCAGGCAGAGGGCAGGTGACGGCAGCCAGCGCCCACACTGGAAAGCTGCTCATCGTGCTCTGGGTGTGCTCTGCTTCCCTCCCATCTCACTTCCCCATTCTCCTGCAGCTGCTTCCTGGAACCGCCTCCCAACCCTTGAACTCCAACCCTTGACTTAGACTCCACTGGGGTGGGTAGATGGACTCAACCACGGTAAATCAGGAAAGAAAAAGCTTTAGAATGATTACATGATGAAAATGAAGATGCAAAGATGAGGCTGTAAAATTTCTAACTTGGAAGACATTGGCCCATCAAGGAAGATAAGACGCCATCCACTACAAGAAGAATCAACTCCGAGGAACACAGTGAATCTGGGAAGACTGAACTTAAGGCAACCAAGGCACTTGTTATCTCAAAATTCCCCCTACTTACGAAAAAATGAAAGAAAACTGAACAGAAAAAGGACTACATGGAAAGAAAATCTATGAGAAATAAACCTCATGTCTCTCTAAAGGCTGATTACAGTGTCTTCCTTTGACCCAAGAGAATATAAAGCCCTACCTATCTCCTCTAGCCGGTGCCTATATTCTAGTTTCTCATAGTTGGGGAGACTCACTCCTTTAAAGCCATGCATAACTCCCCACCAGCAGCCAGCAATGGCCGCTGTAGAGTCACTGTCTCCACCATGGAAAAAGGCTCGGTGGGCGAGCTCCTTCCACGAGGGGCCTGCAGCCAGGATGGCGTCATAGGCAATCATGGGGGCATCGTGTCCACTGCTGCCACCCCAGCCAGAGTAGCTCAGGGAAGTGTAGAACTCATCTCTCTCCTTCACGCCAAAGGGCTGGGGGAAAGCAGGGGCTGATGTGCCATCCAAAATCCCTCTAAGTTTCAGGTACTTTTCCCACTGGTTCTGGAAGTAGGACCTGAGGGAAAGAAAAATCTTCAGTCAATTGAAAAGCTAGAGTTAAAAGCAATAAAGAACTAGGCACAGTAGTGCACGCCTGTAATCCCTGCACTTGGGGGGCAAGAGGATTGCCATGTGTTCAGGACCAGCCTGGACTACAGAGCAAGACCCTGTATCCAAAAGAAAAAAAAGCCATAAGAAAAGTACTAGGTAGATGCTAACCAGAGGAAATTCCAAGGTGACTTCAACCTAAGGTGTACTAGTGCCATAAACTCCACATACACAAGTGACAATTAGCTCTAATACAAATAAAAGGTTATTTTTCATAGGTAAGAGTAATGTCAAGTGTCATCTTCATAGGGAAAGTTTAGGACATTACATGGTGACTTCAGCAGAAAGCCTCTGGACCTTTTTATTCTAAGAAAAGGAATGTGAAGTAAACTCACAAAACAGGGAAGATGTGGTCTTACCATTTATTAATTAGCTAGTAGGAAAAAAAAATCAGGCCTTCTAAGCAAGGATTTCAAAGTAGCATTTGTGTGTGTGGACAATACTGGAAAAACAAGTTCTAGGGAAGTAGAAAAAAAGAAAGTTCATGTTAGAACATAGCATAGGATGGCCCCAAAATTACAGAGGGCTGGGGCACAGAGCTGGATCCCTCAGGACAGGGAGGCATCACAGCCACGCTACTCACTGAGGGTCCATTTGGCTATTGTGGGGCAACCACAGCTGGAAGGGAACTTGAACTCCTTAGCAGGGGGCTAGGAGGGGCTGGGGCTGAGACCAGCAGGGTTGCTGTGACCCCTGTGATCCCACACACTCACCAGTGTTGAAGATTCTCCTCCACAAAGCAGCCTGACTGCACGATGTACCTCTTAGCTTGGGGCAGCACCTCCATCAGCCCTCGTCCCCACTCCTGGGGCGGTTTGCCGTTCACGGCATAGGCTGTGAAAAGCGCGGACACAAGGCTCCCCAGGTAGCCTGTTGGATGGTGGTGGGTCATTCGGCCGCTCTCAATGCTCACTTGGACCAGCGTGTCCAGCTGGCTGTGGTGAGGGAACCTCAGCCCGATACACATGGCCCGCATGGCAGCCCCGCAGCCACCCTCATGGCTGTTGAAGGGAATTCTCCAGCCATTGGCCTTGCCCGGCTCCAGCCTCATGGCGTTGTACATGCAGGTATTACCTGGGGAACAGTTGGGGGTGGGCAGGGGGAGAAGGGGTCAGCGTCATCAAAGCAAAGGCTCCAGCATGAAGAGCTAAAGTCTGACCCACGTGTCTCTGATGGAAAGGGAAAGTCAAGAAACAAGATGATGAATGCCCCCAAACTCCAAAGCCCCACCCAACTCCACACGTTACTGTATACATCATTCTAAGCAGATGGCAATGATTTCAAAAGAAGCATATGCTCAAAGGAACCATGGAATCCTGCCAAGCATTACAGAGATGTCTCAACATCTCAAAAAAGATAAGAGTAGCATACTATTCTCTTTTTTAAATGAATAAGATGAGACTCACAAGTTTAAGATACTTGCTCAAAATTACATAACCAGCTACTTAGTGGCCTGGTAAAAAGACGTCAGATTCAACTCAGCCTGGCAGCACAGGCCCGTAATTCTAGCACTCTAGAGGCTGAGACAGGAGGATCACAAGTTGGAGTCCAGCATGAGCAATTTACTTAGTGAGACCTTGTTTCAAAATCAGTAATAAAAAAGCGGGGGGGTGGGGGGGCGGCGCTAGAAGCCAGATATGGCGGCACACACCTGTAAGCAGATGTGGGACCAAAAGAGGAATGTCTACAGGACCCTTCCCAATTTTCCCTCTCTCAAAAAATAGTTTTCTTTATACTCACTCATTACAAACTTAGAAAATATAAACAAGTAAAATAAAAATCAGAAACTATAAATGTTCCCACTATGGACACATAAATATTAACAAATCTTTGTGTTATTTTTACAGGCCTCTCCCAACAGAGATACACATGTCTGTATTTTAGTGAATTCATCATGTACATATTGTTTGAAACCTACTCAGTTTCTTTACTCTGTGTATAATACGTTGTCACAACAGAAACTTACTTATCTGCGTAATTTTATATGGTTTTCAATGTGTCATAATTAAGGAAATTAACGGATGTTAAGGTCGTTTCTATTTTCATTACAACTATAAACACGAGTGCTTCCCTGACATATAAATCGCCACCAACAGTCACCGATTTCCTTGGGCCTGTTTCACTCCCCAATCTGCCTGGGCCTCCCACAGGCTGTGCTCACCTGCCGCGCGGCCAGCCATGTCTTCCATGCAGTCTTGGTAATACTTGGCTAGGAGCGAATACAGCTGAGCCAGCTTGGGGGCTTTCCCGGCTTCCACGAGGGCCTCTGCCGTGGCCAGGTGCATCACTGTGTCATCGCTGACCCTCCACTGGGCCACATCTATGGCTTCCAAGCCACCATGCTGGGCCAACTGCTGGTGTATCTTCTCCCCATCCCGGAGGAACTCCCACTTCCCGTTGGAGTATCCCAAGGCATCTCCAGCTGCACTCAGCACCATGGCAGCCACATACTGCTCTACCAGTCCCCCACCCATTCTGGGCTCTGCAGGGGCTGCCCCGTGCGGGGCCACAGGGACTCCTGTGGGAAGATGGAGGGAGAGGAATTAGAACAACAAAAGCAAGGGCCCCACGTGCATCTCATTAAGGATGTGTAGGCACTGTATTATTACATCAAGAGCATCAATCCTTACAACTGCTCTGTGAGCAGCCCATTTTTAGGCCTGTCTTATATATGAGCAATCTAAGGCTCACTGGACCCAATGCAGTTCCACAAATATGGGCCTTGTCTCCAGTACAGACAGAGCCAACCAATGGCAGGGCTGGGATTCCTACAGAGGTTGACTAGACTCCAAAGCCCATGATTTTAAGCATGACTGCGTCTTTGCCTCTTGGTAAGTAGCAAGCCCACTATGTTCTGCAGATCAACTGACGCCCATCACTTGTTCTCTCCAGTTGAGATTCGGCCTTGGTCTTGGATTTGGCCTTTATGTAAATAACTTTCTATTGGTATCCGAGAACGCAGCTCACAAAACACATGCTCATTCACTGTCGCACTAGTGGAGAGGTATTTTTCAGGATGTATTTCACAGATAAAGAAACTACGGATCAAAGAAGCTAAGCCCACACAAACAGAACGAAGGCCTTGGGACTTGAAGCTTCTGATTCCAGGCCAGGCTGCACGTGACCCTAGGCAACCTCTGGGTACCTCCACACCTATAAAATGGTCATGATCAAAACCAGCAACAACATCCTTGATTTGTTGTAAAGAGTAAATTTTCACGAAGCTGTTCAGGCACTTATTACTACTTTTGTAATTATTTGTATTACTGATATACAACCAGGGAGAAAAGACCTATTACTGAACAAGAATATTTTCTCCCCACAACATTTCCTTCCATAGCAATATTTAAATCATGATTTGATTTGTTTAAATGATTGAGCTCCAGAGTACTAGGATCTTGGCTAATATCTCCTCCAGGATTTAACCCCAGGTGAAGTGCTAGCTTTCCTGCAGGCACATTTCCAAGAGCCCTCCCCTTCAGCCAGCACCCAACACACCCCATTCTTGGTGGCATTCGGATTCAAAGCTCCCCACTTACTTTCCCCGGCAGACACTTTCACAGACCACATGCCTAGTTCACTCTCCTTTTGGCTCCAGCTCCTTCCCCATGCAGTTGCCCGATGGCCCCTCCACCTGCTTTAACCCTACCTACTTCCTTTGGGTTTAGTTCAAGTCCCAGCGTTCTTGGAGTCTTTCTCCAGCTGTGCAACTCTGGGCCCAGGACTCTATGCTGGCAGGGGCCTGCAAGAACTGATAAAGATGGTCTGCGGTGCCAGTACTCAGGTACTGATCGTACTGAGCTTCCTGGCTCACAAAGGTTATGTGGAACTAGTTATTCACACATTTTGTTTATCAATGAAACTAGGAACTGGAGTTCTGAGCCAACTCTGCCACGAAATCAGTCAGTTGTGTGACTATAAATAAGTAGGCCCCAGATCACAAAGACCCCAGAGAGAGCACCAGGAGACCGAGGAACGCTTGCAAAAGCAAGGAGCCTTTATTCGGGCTTACACTCGGGAGGGCCTAAGCTCAGATTCTCAGACTTCACCAACACAATATCCGTGCCGAGAGCCCCTACAATTGCTGAGCAGGGTTTTTATCAGGTTTGAGCAGAGGGTGGGGTATTTCTGACTTTGCGGTTACATTATTGGATAATATTTAGCAAGCGCAGTCTTGTTACATTATGATTGGCTAACTAACATTAAGCAACTGCCTCTGGCCCCCAGACCCAATTCCCCATCCACAGGAATGTAGCCCTCACCACAGAAATGTCAGCAACGTTTCTTAGGCAATGCGCGCTTTCTCCTATTTCTGTCTGGTCATCCCGAGAGAGCAAACCTTTCGGCCTACGGATTTTAAGCTGAATTTGAGACCTGTCATGGAGTTTGTTTAGCCTGCGTCTTTCACTATCTTCCTATATGCTAACTGACCAATGGATGAAAAAGAAGATGCAGATGCTTTTGAGATTCCATCTCAGGCTAATAATTTAAGTCCAGGCTTAGCTAGCTTCTGAGAATTCTTTTTTTTTTTTTTTCAGCCAGGATCTCACTTTAGTCCAGGCTGGTACTGAGCTCATCACTGTGTAGGCCAGACTATCCTTGAACTCACAGCAATTCTCCTGCCTCAGCCTCCCCCGTGCTGGGGTTATAGGTATGTACCCCCGCGCCCAGCTAATCTCTTTGTGATGCTGGGGAACTGAACCCAGGGCTTTCTGCATGCTAGACAGCCACTTAACGCACTGAACTATGCTCCCAGCCCTTGAAGATTAACTGTTAGCCCCCTTCCACGCCCTAGGCACCCAGTCCCTAACTCTTTTTGGCTCCACCCCAATGTGTGGTTTTGCAAGCCACAAAGGTGGATGAAGAAAGATGACCAGAATTTCTTTTCCCTTGAAACTCTGTCCCCTTTCTGCACACACAAGCGACTGCCCCGGCATCCCTCTTTCAAACTGCTCTTAGGCCTAAACTCACTTAACTTTCACAGGTCACCTTTTCCCCCCAAGTACTCAGCACCCAACTAAGATCTCTGTACTGAGCTATATCCCAGTCCTTTTTTATTTTTGTTTTATTTTGAGACAGAATCTTCCTAGTTGCCAAACTGCCCTGGGCTAGGTTTGAATTTGGCATGCTCCTACTTCGGCTTCCCATAGTGGTGGGACTGCAGGTGTACCTCACCAGACCAGGTCACCGGTTTCATTCTAACACCTGAGCCAGGCATTCAAAACCAAAGTCACGTGTCATAGCAACACATGCATGCCCACAGTTACGGTAGCCCGACTCAGAGTAGCTAGATCCTGGAAACAATCTACATACCCGTCAAGAGATGAATGGATAAAGAAAATGTAGTATATGTGCATGATGAAGAATTACGCTATCATAAAGAGGAACAGATTTGTAGGAAAATGGGTGTACCTATCAGCAATAGTGCTTAGCACAGTAAGTTAAGCACAAAAAACTACCTATCACATGGTGTTTCTTATACGAGATGGCCAAAGGGTGCATGACTGAAATAACATAAGGCCGGAGAGAAGACAGCAAGCAGGCAGGTGGGCTGCTCGGAAGAGGAAAGGGATGTTCAGGGTGGAAGAGGCGAAGGGGCGAGAGAGCGAAGGGAGGAGGAGAACAAAGATCACAACGTCATATATATATATAGGCACTAACTCCCCAAGCTGCAGGTGATCCACATGTAAATGAATTCGTAGCGCACTCATATTCAGTATAAAAATAATTGTTAAAAGTTAAAAAAGCTAAAGGCGCTGAGGCATAGCTCCATGGCTGGACCTGCCTAGGCAAGTGCCTGGGTTCGATCCACCAGCACCACATAAAATTACCCGGCATGTTGGCAAAAGGGTGCAATCCCGGCGCGCGCCGACCCCACGCCGGGCTCCGCGCTCGAGCGCGGGACGGGCGCGCAGCGGGGCGGGGCGGGGCGAGGCCGGAGGCCGCCGGGGGGGGGGGGGGGGGGGGGGGGGGGGGGGGGGGGGGGGGGGGGGGGGGGGGGGGGGGGGGGGGGGGGGGGGGGGGGGGGGGGGGGGGGGCGGGGGGGGCGCCACGTTCCCGCGGGGCTGTGAGGGACGCTGAGCGCGCCGCGAGGCAGAGCGTACCTGGTCGCGGGGGCGGAGCGCGGGGTCGCGGCGGGGTCGCGGCGGGGTCGCGGCGGGGTCGCGGCGGGGTCGCGGCGGGGTCGCGGCGGGGTCGCGAGATCCAGGCGCGCGGGACACCTGTTCCGGGTCGCTCCGGGCGCCGCTGAGCCCGTCTGCGCATGTGCGGCCCGGGAGGCGGGCGGGGCGGCGCCGGGCGGGCGCGCACTGAAGCTGCGCGCGTGGGGCAGTGCCCGTGCCGTGCCGCCGGAGCCGCGGGCGCCCAGCCGCTTCTGGGTCGGCGGGCGCTTTTGACGCCCTACTTAGAGGGTTTTTAATGGAAGAAAACAGGGACATGTTTAGGGACAGTTTCCGTTTCCTTCGGCGTAATTATTAAAGAATGGCTTAATTCTGAAATTATTTAAAGCCGTGAGGTAGACAGGGAAAAGTTTGGAGACCTTTTAATAGGGGGGAAAAATCAAATTATGTTTATCAAAGAAAACTCAATGTCTGTGTGTGTATCGTCGGAAGCGGGGACACGTGTTGCATTGTTAATGATTTAGATTACCTGGGCACAGAGGCAGTGTTTAATCTTTCTTAAGTTTTTATATGATGTGCATAAAGAAACATTAGAAAACTTAGGAAAAAGTGGAAACCATCCGCTGTCCACTAAACAGGTTGTATATATGCCCACAGATTTATGTACATTTGTTTGTTTGAGAAAAAAGGGGAGGGGTCGATTTTTATATCCTTAAAAAAACCTACTTAGCTTTAGCTACTATAACTGATTCCAGATGATCAGATAAGTTAAGCTTCTAGATTAAATTCCTCTCAAGTAAAATTTTAAAAAAAGATAGGAGGACCTGGTGCCCAGTGACTTTCCTACCATTCCCAAAGCCCGAACTGTTTGAAAGGAGGAAAAAAAAAAAAAAAAAAAAAAAAACATAAGCACAGATAACCAGAACCCAGAGGAATTGACACTTAATGGGCCTGAACGGGTACCAATAATGAGAACTAATTCAAGCGGGGCTAACAGGAAGTGGTTATCTGGCAGACAGCAGCCACAGAAGAGAAAAAAGTTTTGAGAAAAATCTATCACCAGTTAGGTCCTGTGTACACGTTTGTTACAGAGAATTAGCGTGGAGAAAAGACGAAGAAAACAGAACGACAGCACCAAAAACTGCTCCTGAAGGGGACCCAGAGCTCCGGGGTGGCTGGCTCTGTGTCAACTTGTCGGGGTGCAAGACCCAGATATTGGCTCAAATACTGGGACACCAGCCCTGCCGTGACCTCAAAAAAACAACACAACTCGTAAATGTGCATAAGAGCACAGCTCATACTATCTAACATTTGTGCCAAAGGGTTACCTGCACAAACTCACTTTCTTATGAGGAAACTGAGGCTGGTGAGGAAAGTTCCTTAGGTTTGGGTAGCTCAGGGCTGGATCCATGGTCCCCACATGCCCAGCCAAAGTCGCTTCCAGTATTCCTTCTTAGGAAAAAAAGTGAAATGATTTGTGGACCAAATATTTCATTAAAAATGTGAAACCTGGTTTTTATTTTTCCCCATCTTATTAAAATACATTTATGTAATGTTTATATTGAACTTGAGTCTTTTGTACCCATATTTATCACATGAAAATTACGATCCCTTTCTCTGCCCCTTTTTGACCCTCCCACATCTTCTCTCTCCCGCCTAACTCCCACTATCAGCCTCATTTGGTTCTTTTTTTTCACATATCACCTCTCTCCTTCCACCTCTGACCCCACCTTTCCCTTTTGTTGTGGTTAGTTAGGATCTGTAATGTCCCCCAAAAGTCTCATGTATTTTAATGTTATGGGTTGTCTATGGAGCCATGTAATGTTAGTGGATTGGGGTCTGGCCTTGAGGGGTGGATTGCAGTTGTTGGGATTAGGGGCATGTGAGTTAAGACAAGGGCATGTGAGTTAAGACTAAAGGCATGTGAGTTAAGACTAAGGGTGTGTAGTGGCCACACCTTCGATACCCACATGCAGGAGAGACTAAGACTGGGACTTGGACTAGTCTCGAGTAGTCTCACTTGCCTGTGTGTGATGTCCTGAGAAACTGCCTCCACCTCTCTCTCTGCCGTGTACTTCAGTTGCTGCCGGCCGCCCCTGAATGGACTGTGACCATCTGAAACTGTAAGCTAAAATAAACCTTTCCTTTCCCAAATTTGTGCATGTCAGGTATTGAGTACAGCAAAAAAAAAGTAACTGAGACACCTTTCTCTCTCAAAGTCCATCTTCTTACTTTGTTCTGTGTCTCTTACATTTTTATGATTTGGTTTTCTCATATTAGAAAAACCACATAATATTTAACTTTCTGGATATGATTCACTTCTCTGAGTATAATGGCCTCAAGGTACATCCATTTTCCTAAAAATGACTCAAATATGTCATTCTTAATGGCAGAGTAATACTCCATTGTGTATATGTGCCACATCTTCTTTATCCAGTTATCTGTACTCAGGCATATTGCCTTCTTCCAAGATTTGGCTATTAGTTGTGATGGTATACAAAAGACATTCAAGTTATCATTGCATCAGTCAAATTTCTTAGGCTAGACTTAGAGCAAATACCAAATAAATTATTCGATATAATAAATAAACTTAAGTCTACATATCCCACATAAAGCAATGAATATAATGGCATACTTAGTTATTTCAGAATTTTTAGGGTTCTTTCCCAAAGAGGAGCAGGAAGAAATGAGTAAGATCATTATTACAAATTTAGTTACAGAGCATGAAATTGAGATGTAAAATTCAAGAGTCACAGGCTGAACTAATAGCTAACTGAGGTCTTAGCCAATGGACTAAGGCTATGTGATCTTTTATCGTTATCGCTCAATGACAGCTTCAGGGAAAAGACCCCAAGAGCCACTTATTTACCAACTCTTCTTTAAAAACTAATAATATCCCAAATCAAAACCAGTGCCTTCTGCCACTTCACTCCCAGCTAAATATCTATACACATCACACACATTAAAAAAGTCTCAAGATTAAGATTTTATAGCAATTCTCCATGCTGAATATAATTACTATGTTTTTGCAAAGTAATACCATAATAAAAATAATAATTATGAGAAGAAGTTTCACAGATTTTATTCTGGTACTCTTTTAGTGGGATACCAATCAAATCATTGATACTTTTTGTTGTTGTTGTTGTTGTTGTTGTACTTTCCCTTTAGATCTCTCCTCTATATTCTTTGGTGCTGCTTGGTTCTCTGTCTTGCTCAAAAATTCTTTCTCGTATTTTCTGCAATGCTGGGCTAGTGGTCACAAATTCCTTTGGGAATTCTTGGTCATGAAAAATTTTTACTTCCCCTTCAATTTTCAGGGATAATTTTGCTGAATACAACAATCTGGGTTGACACTTGCTATCATTTAAAACCTGAAAGGTTTTGCTCCAGGCTCTCTTGGCCTTTAAAGTTTGCATTGAGAAATCTGCAGTAATTCAAATGGGTTTGCCTTGATAAAATAATGTCTGCTTTTCCCTTGCTATTTTTAATATGCTGTCTTTATGCTGTATTGCTGAGGTTTTGATTATGATATGTTGTAGTGAGTCTCATTGTTGGTTGAAATTATTTAGTGTTGTATAATCTTCTTGTACCTTTCTTTTCCTTGATTTAGGAAATTTTCACGCATAATTTTAGTGAATAAATTCTTTATATCTTCATTGCTGTCTTGTGTTCTTACTCCCACCCATAATTCTGAGATTGGTTCTCTTTGAATCATCCATCAGCTGTTGTATTCAACTACTTG